>JAJOOH010010358.1:0-10839 GCA_029582605.1 Solanum gracilifrons | reverse complement strand
ATTGAAATAACTATGATATGTACTCATTACCAAGTTAAAGGTCATAATAAAACAGGATGTCATTTATTAAGGACCGAAAGAGTTGATTCCACTGCTAGAAAATAGAGAGTTGTACCTAATTCGACTATTGCAGATTAAGTTCAAGAAAAGAAAGAGGAAGTTCAAAGATATCTTACTATTTTGTCAATTATTTTTCAAATTTAACCAACTAACATTATATATATTACCTTAATTATCTTAAAATCATGAACTCCTAACTTGAATATTAAATTACTATTATATCCCTAATTTGTGACTTTTTAGATGAGTTGTGACTTTTCTGATAAGTTGCGATTTTTTTCAAAGGGTTGTGATTTTTAGATGAGTTGTGACTTTTTCAAAGAGTTGTGACTTTTCCAAAGAGTTGTGACTTTTCCAAAGGGTTGTGACTTCTCGGAAGGGTCGTGACTTTTCAAATAAGACAAACAAAATACTTTTTTATACTACCCTTTGTTGACTATAAATAGAGGGATTTCCTCTTATTTTCAACCATAATTTTTTTAATCTTCTAGTCGTCTTCTTCTTGCATTTTAAAATATTTCGTGTGATTTATTCTCATTAGGTGAGTTTGAAGTTTAGCGGAATATGAGGTACCACAATTCTGATAAAGTAAATTATTCTATCCTAAGAGGGTATATTCCTTAACCTCGAGTACTTGAGGAAAATAATTTTGATGATATAATAAAAAAAATGCTTACTATATACATTAGTATGTAATGTTTCAATATATGAAGTTAACATAATGTAGTCTAAATTTATTTGTTTTGGTTAACAATTTCTCTTGTGATGTAGATATATGCTTCTGAATATCTTTTTCAAAAATTATTAAACTTCTCAAGAGTTAGAGAATTGTCACGATTTGTTTTCTTGATGTTAAAGACAAAATAATGACTTTATTTATCAATGCTCTTATGTGATTTAGATTATCAGGAAGTTTACTTCAAAATAGTTATTACTATATATACATTGCCCTTTTGTTTTACTGATTTACTATTTCTTAATATTTAAGTATTTTAGACGAAGAAAAGTTTATATGACTTGTAATAACGTCAGTTGAAGTTTATATTAGTTTATTTTTTATTGTAGTCTAAATTCATTTGTTTTTGTTAGCAATTTCTCTTGTGATGTAGATATATGCTTCTGAATATCTTTTTCTAAAATTATTAAACTTCTCAAGAGTTAGAGAATTGTCACGATTTGTTTTTTGATGCCCAAGACAAAAGAACGACTTTATTTATCAATGCTACTTATGTGATTTTGATTGTCAGGAAGTTTGCTTCAAAATAGTTATTACGATATAAAATTGCCCTTTTGTCTTACTGATTTACTAATTCTTAATATTTTAGTATTTCAATGAAGAAAAGTTCATATGACTTGTAATAATGTCAGTTGAAGTTTGTATTAGTTTAACTTTTATTGTAGTCTAACTTCATTTGTTTTTGTTAACAATTTCTTTTGTGATGTAGATATATGTTTCTGATGTTCAAGACAAAATAATGACTTTATTTATTAATGTTACTTGTCAGGAAGTTTGCTTTTACCCCATTAAAGTAAGACCTATTTTGAAAAAAGACACTCAAACTTTGCGGGGGTCCTAATACACCCCTTAACTAGATTAATGTGAAATTGTTGAACCATTTTTTGATATTTTATAGAGAGTGTATATCACTCACTTGAAGAGCGTGAAAACCAAAAAAAAGTAAGATTAAACTTTTCTTTTGCAATATTTTTTATTAACTATATAAATTTTCTTTTATTTTACTGTTAATTTTTCTTTCTTTCTTCTCCTTCCCGAGCTTCACCATTGCAGGAGAGCTTGAAGTTTTTTTTCTTTTTTTAATCTCTTTTCGTTTTTCATTTAGATTGGATTTCGACAGAGAGATTTAATTGTAACTAAATAACACAATCTCAGCACATAAATGAAAATGCCTTTTCACTGACAAAAAAAATTCATTGATAACGAAATCAACAACAAATTTTTTGTTTCATCCTCAGATTTCTTCTCCTCCTTCTTGACCGGCTCGGGTGAGAATCTTCGGGAAGATGATGGTGACTTCGAAGATAGAATCGTCGGCGTTATTTCAATTAACCCTGATCAATTTACGAGGGCTGAATTCCTGTTAAGACCAAGCAAAATAATCTCATCTGCGTTCGGAGAGAGAATTTTCATTTTTTCAAATACAACCCATGTTGATTTAGAGCAAAAATCAAAGGCAAAACACACAAAAAGAAGACTTTGATAGAAATTTTAATTTGAAAAAAATTAATTTTGAAAGAGGATTTGATTTTCCAGTTTTGATTTTGATTTAGTGTTGTAAATGGTGTTGTAGCATTAATGGCGGCCACTCCACAGGACGAAGAAGACCAACAAATGGGGTTAAACATAATTGAAGAAGAAAGAAAAAATAAAGAATTAAAACTAAAAAAAAACATAAAATAAAAACAAAGATTAGGAAATTATATAAAATTGACAGGTGGCAAACGATAATTGGTGCGTGCTTACACCTTCGTTTTTATAAGTGGGATTACTGAAAAATGATATATTTATATCACTTTAAAATTATTTAGTGGGTTACTAGGACCCTTATAAAGTTTGAGTGTCTTTTTAAAAGAAGTGTCATTGTTGAATGGGGTAATTATGTATTTTTTTGTTTTACTAATTTACTATTTCTTAATATTTTAGTATTTTCGACAAAGAAAAGTTCATATGACTTCTAATAACGCTAGTTGAAGTTTGTAATAGTTTGGTTTTTATTATTTTTAATAATTAATTTTTATGAGATAAATATTTTCATTAATGCAAATCTCTCTCTCTCTCTCTCTCTCTATATATATATGGGTAGGTATTTATATTTGTCACGAATGTATTATCAAGTTAACAAGATCTTGTAACTTCAAAATATATTATTTTAAAATTTTCCGAGTTCTTTTTAAAAAAAAAAAAAAAACTTACAACAAATGTGAAAATATGTGAGTATATATGAATCACTTAAAATTTATCATTAACAAAATAAATTTTATATTCAGTAATATGGAATAAACATTTTCATTTTGTCCCTACACTAAATTAAATCTAATAACTATAAAAAAAAATAGTAACATTAATTAAAAGTCCTATTTGTTTATGTAAGTATAAAATTTATTAGAAACTCATCTATTGCACATTAATCCTTTAGTTTTAGCATTATAAATTCTCTTATTTATTACTAATTATTGCAAATGTTATTCACACCCTTTTACATTCTTTAGTTATAATTTTATGAATTTTCATAGTTATTACAATAATTATTTCTATCTTTCATCTTTCCTTATATTAACTTTTGGCCAATAATTTTTCATATTATTATACCGCTACTTTATGATAACACGGTGTTGTTATTTTTCCTTGAACGAATCATGCTTGGTTGAATAAATTGAAAATTGTTTACAAGTATAAGAACTATATCTTTGTTGGGTGTAAGATAAACATGTGATTATATATATGATTTCACATATATAATATATTCTTTAATTTTAATTTTTAGTTTTCGGTAAAAGTAAAAAGGAAACCTTTCTTAGTTACTATGGACAGTCAGATTACTATCTTTGATTTATATACACAGTCAATCGAGAAGTCAAATATTCGAGCTAACAAAAAAAACGTCATCTATTATGTTATAACTTATAAAATAAAAATTAATATATAAAAATAGTTCTAAAAATTAAAATGTAGTTATTCTCCACATGTTCATATGACATCTAAACAGATTAAGTGGAATACACGTGCAAAGCACATCTGATTAGATGAAGAAAATACATAACAAATATCTTCTATAAGGTAATATTACTGAGATACGACTAATTACATGATTAAACCTCATCAAATTGAAATAAATATATACATTATTGCATTTAACAAATAAATTTTTTCATTGACCATCTTCATAGGTTCGTGTAAATAAAATATATATATGACGATCCACATTGAACATTCACAAAAGAATCTGCAATATTATTTTGTGCAAAGTTTATTATTTAAATCTTCACTTAAATTTTTCGAATTAATAATCACGTACAATGCAGTGTCAAAAAACTAGTATATATATGTGTGTGTGTGTGAGATTCTACTGCACAACACTTAATTGGAAAAAAATTGGACAAGGTATAATCATCTGTACAAAGAGAAGTTCCCTCCAAAAAACTAAAATCTTTTTCCTCTTCCTTTTTATTAATAAAACATCTACTACCAATTTCGAATAACAGCTTTGCTAAACACTAAGAATACCAACAAAATATCATATCACTCAAGATGATACGCATCCACTGATTCCATGTCCTTTGAAAACTTTATAAAAAATTAACCTTCAAGAAATTTTCCTCAAATGGGATATATTATACTATTATTTTACCTTAAAATATCAAAATCCACACTAGTAACGGACAAAAAATGCCACAAAATTCAAAAATAGCACTATCCACATACATGATAGTTAAATTGTCTAGTGCAGTGCCATACAAACACAATAGTAACAACATATTCTATTCAGCCTAAAATATTCCTGTAAGCAGATTCGCAGCAGTCGAGATGGCTGCTCCTGTGATGGCACACTGCACCACCTGTTCATGAGAACGTTCTTCTAGTGTTAAAGACAAAGCTGCACCAGTTATTGCTCCCGCCAACGCGCTATTTTTCTGCGACAATACTTAGAAAATTTCAAAATAGTACACAAGAAACATATGCAGAGCAGAACAACCACAAATACTACATTCCCACGATGGTCTCAACTAGGGTTGGCCTCAGATAGGTTCGGAGCCAACGGAAAACTTAAGCTTATGGTGATTTCTCACAATATAGATTTTGTCTAGATGAATAATCGAGGTGGTGAAGTTGCTTTTGAAATGAACAACAACACAAATTCCACATGAACCAACAAACTCATGGACCGAGCAGAGAGAATGCTACAGGAAATACTCATCCTACTAATGCATTAGCAACAACTAGACAACATGAAAACATATGATCATATCATGCTTCAGCAACCAGAAAAACTGACCCAATCGTGAACACCGCGTGCCTCTTTCAATCCATATGTAAGTCCAGAGTACATCCCCGCAGCTAGTCCTGTGGAAGTTTAATGTAAATGATTCATGCTCAACATCCACGCGTGAAATATACGTGTGATTTATGAATGTAATGTATTGAGTTTGAATGTCACATTTGCAAAGAGAGAAAATTACTACCATCAACCAAATAAAAAAAAAATTCACTTTTCTAGTGAAATCTTATTTAAGATATTATTTTGTGGTTAGCCTATTTCATATATGCAATTGGACTAGCACACCAAGTAGGATTAATAAATCATGAAACTATTTCTACTAGATAAGTGGCAATTCCCTAGCATAAAGAGAAGATACGACAAATGTGTTGGTTGAACCATTGTATTTTGTTTATAATATGAAAGTCCGTCATTCTAGCCTACCTTTATGTACATTGTTTAGTTTCTATCCTCATCGTTCTCTATCAGAGGTTAGGTTCATGTTTCTCTATGCTTTTGCAACTTTTTTGATTTATAGGACATGGGAGGGGTCAAGTCTATCCCCACGTCGTTAGGATGATGGCTTAAATAGAGTCATCTTCCAATAAAATAAAATAATAAATAAATATATAAATGGAGGAGTTTTTGGTTCTTAAAGGAGAAACAAATCACAATCACTTTAAACTCAAATTGCAATAATCAGAGAAAAAAAAATGAGAGAGTAGGCTTACCCCATTGAACAGATTCTTTTCCGGTGCTCTTTACCTGGAAAAAAATGCAAAAGATGGTATTCAAATTAATCCGACTACAAATAGAAAGTAATTTTAAACCATATTTTATACATCTTGCAATGACGGTTTCATTTTAATCCACAAACAAACTAGGAAACTCACTACCCACTAATCTTCTTGTCCATCCAATTAGAGACACGGGCAGAGTTGAGAAGTTCATTCGACAACAAAAAATTACACTGCTTATATAGGTTAAAATTAGCTTTAGGTATATATAGTAGAAATGTTGAACCCCTTTCGCTTCTTGTGCTTCTTGTGTATGTACTTTTTCCATATTTTGAATGCATCAACATAATGTTTTAAAAAAGAAAAGAAAGCAACAGAGGAAACATTATCTTACCAGGGCCTCAACTGACTTTCTGTTGGTCTCCCCTGCATCCAATATTACAAGAAAGTGAATAATAGTAGTTTTTTATATATTCACAAAATTTAACTCAAAAATGATATGTAGACACCAAAAAGACTTGAGGGAACAGAAGTATTTAGGGGTAGGTTATTGATTGTCAAAATGGCAATGATGATACAATTAGTAGAACAACACAATGGAATATTACTTTACTTACCTCTAAGGTCTGGAAATCGATTCTTCTTGGGACCAGTGATCTCTGGTGGTATGCTACTAGTATCTCCACCGGTACCTAAAGCAATCAATTCAAATTAAAATACTAAACTATATACTCCCAACCAACAAAAAAAAATAAAAAAAGAAAGAGAGCAAAATTGAAAACACCCTGAATTTGACACAAATTATTAGTTTACAAATTTTAAAAACACCATGTTACTTGACTAATTAAATTTAGATACACCCCGGTTTACCACCCCATGACAAACCATCTCTTATGTGGTATAGAGAGCTCTCGCAGGAGAGTGGAACTCTTAATGAAAAGTTGAGAAACTTAACAAGGGAAGTGTATTTCATTCAGGTTGAAAGATCAATCGAAGGTATATAATCAAGTTTAGGGATATTTTTAAGACTATTAATAATTCGAAAATGAAACTAATAATTTGTGATACGTCTCTCAAAAAGAAAATAAAATAGGCTTACTTTCAGAAGCAGTAAAATAAGCCTCACGAGCAACAGCTTGAACAGCACCAATCTGATCATGAAAATGAAAATACACAAATTAAATTATAGTTATTGTGAAAAGAAGAGAACTATATGTATTATAATATACCCCAGCAGCTTTGACGAAACTTTCAGAAATACGATTAAGAAGAGGATGTCCCAAATCAAAAAGTCCTCCCTTATCAAATCCATGAAGCAATGATCGACTCTCCAAGTTACTGCTCATTTTCTTTGCTTTTTTTAACAATAGAAACAAAAAAACTTCTTTTATTTTTTGCAAAAAGAGAGAAGAACAAACAAAGCAAAATAATTAAAAAAGTGAAGTGTGAAGGAAGGGAGAGTTTATAGGGAAAAATTGTATGTATTGATGTTTGGAAGTGACAAGATAGGTACGTGTCCATTTTTCTAAGTTTTGAAAATTGTGAACCGGTCTTCGTGGCAAACTTTGAGGTTTGAAGCAGCCCCAACCTTTAATGTTTTCTTTATTTTTATTTATTTATTTTACTGATATTGAATCCTTGTTGTCACTCACCTTTTACTATAAATTGAAATCCAAGAATTAATACTCCCTTCGTTTCACAAAGAATGACCTGGTTTGATTTGGCACGAAGTTTAAGTAAATAAAGAAGACTTTTGAATCTTGTGGTCCTAAATTAAAGTCATGCCAAATGTACAAAATTGCCCTTAATCTTGTGGTCTTAAACTTGCCACGTGAAAAGCAAAAAGTAAAATGTTACCAAAAAAGGAAAGAAGTCATTCTTTTTGAAACTAACTAAAAAGGAAAGGAGGTCATTCTTTGTGAAACGGAGAAAGTATTTTTTTTCTTAATGTATACTACTTGCCGAAATAGCATTATAATTAAATCTCTTTAAATCTTTCTATACGTAATAGGAGAGGCAAAAATTGTCGTGGGTCAGGATCACAAAAAAAACATAATCAATCATTAGTTGAGATTAATTATCTGAATTTAAATTATTATATAAAGACAATTGTTTAAACGTAATAAAAATTTTGTTTCCTTTTCCTTTTATAATTTAATTTAGACATTTTAAACTTTTTATGTTTTCTTTTTTTGCTTTGGAATGTCGATTTTAGTTTGGATCTCGAGATTTTCAGACTCATTTTGAGTTACCCTGTGGCTTTTTGTTAAAATTGTGCATTGGGTATGCGACCTATATTTCATCAAGATGACATCACTCGGAAGTTTTTACATCTTCATTGAGTTCAGAATGTCAAATAACATAGTTTGTTTGCGTGTACGGGGTTCTAAACGAATCTCGAGCCCCTGTTGAGAAATTTTCTAAACTTTAAGTTTGAGGTGGTGCAGCCATTGCTCGTGCACCACGTCTTACTCTTCACGTTCACACGCTTGCTTGGAGTCGCATTTGTAAAGTTGAATGAAATTGGTCCTCATGGTCGCTAGCTTGGCATATTTTTGCAAAGACCAGTTTATTGGTCTTCGCATTCATGAGCCTTGACCATCGCAACTGCGATGAAGATTTAGTGAACCAGATAAAGGATTAACCATCGCAATCGCAATCCTCGGAGTGCCGCGATCGTGATGAGTAAGTGGTTGGCAGTTTTATTCTTGTTCAACATTAATTTTCAACCTTCATTTCTCAAATAGTTCTTTTCTTTTAGAGCTATTGTGAGCTCAAATTGGAGGAGTATAAGTGAGATTTGTTGAGAGTTGCTTGGGAATAGCTTTAGCACGTTGCAGGATCGTTTTTCTCACCTTTAACCCATAAGTTTTCATTTAATATATCATTTTTAGCTTGTAATGGCTCTTGTTGAGCTTATTTCTTGTTGGGTTGGTTTGAGGCATTTTAGAGCTCAGATTGTGCACATTTTCGGGGCACAAGTTTCTTGAGCTAGTTGGGACATATTGATGAAGTCAGCCTTCCTTGCATGGGTTTCACAGTTACATTTTAGACCCAAATTTGATTGTTGCTTTATTGGTGTCAAAATAATTGTATCGATGTCGGAATCACAATTTTGCTATTGTGACATCATTTAAAGGTTGCTTGGAAAGAAAATTCTTAGTTTAGAGATTTGAAGCGTGTATGTTTGGCTTCAAGGTACAGTATGCCTTACTATTCTTAGACTTTGTGTGTTGGTTGTTCTAACGTGATCATTTTGCTAAGTGTTAGGCTAATATTTTAGCATGATTCTTGTTGTTATCTTTATTGAATTGATTTAGCCTTATTTTGGTTGTTTGGGGTTGATCATGATGATTGTGATGTTATGGTTGTTCCCGTGAGTTGTGAACAAGCCAGGATGGCCTTAGTATTTATGTTGTTGAGCCTTAGCCTAGATTTGACTGGATCGTGCGTTAGATGTTTACTTCGGTGGCCTATGAGGCATGTTTTGAACATGAATTGGGGTTAGATACGTCTCACAATCTAAAAAATCGACGTGATGACACATATGTTATTCCATCAAGACATGTCAGCCTAAAACCCAACTAAAGAAGTAAATGTGGAAGTAAGACAGAATAAAGGACTAACATAAAATAAAGATAACATAACTCATAATGCCCCCAAAATTAGTGTCATGTGTACAAACCTCTAAAGTATTATAGTTGATTCAAAGGAAATGTAAGTCTAACTGTCTTTGTATCTAGAATAGAACAAGACATTGTGAAAGAGTAGTGATGTGTCACGCTCCAAGCCTACATCCTGGACATGGTCGGCACTTAGAACCATTGTTGGTCCCAAACTAACCCTTGTCAAGGCTTTTTACTATACTGAAGGCTATAACAAATATGTGGAAGCTTAAAAAAGATGAGCATGCAATAACTGTAGAAACAAACTTAAATCTTTTATTTAAAGATATGAAAATCTGAATAATATATCTATGTTTGTAAAATAATGCTGAAAGTTATAATTAGACTGACTCATTTATGAAGCCTCTAACATACTGAAGATAAGTTACCGAGACAAGACCGCAGGCTATTTAAATACTCCGCTAACAATATATATCAACTACTAATACTCAATATGAATTGAAGGCCTCCAAAAGTAAGGAGGACTCACAAAACTTGGATGAAAGTAATCGTAAAAATGCATATGTTATCATGAGTACCTGAATCTTCATCATAAAATGATACAACGCCGAATAAAGTCAGTACATGAAATGTACGGTATGTAAAATAATTGAGTGAAACATAAGTCTAAAACTGAACAAACTGAGTTGAAATGAGTAACTTTGCATATAGACTGAAACAAGGTCAACTGAATAATAAAATATGCATGGTGCTTTAACAACAAAATTTTAAAATTGAATACATGTAATAATAACAAATACTGAAATAATATAATTTATTTTACTTGAGGAGTTTCTCTAACGGACAACCATCACTATGAGCCTCGTAATGATACAACGTCTTGCCTACGTTGCCAAAATCTCTATATACCTTGCTAGGGTATAGGACGTAGCTCAATTTATGGATCCGTCTAAAAACCTTCTTAAGGCTGGTGAGGAGTCGCCTGAATTACAGTACGATTCTATCTACACTGCAGCTCAATTTATGAAATTTGAGTTATCTTAACTCTTCTGCAAATTGGTGCTCAATACTCCTCCCAAAACATGCAATAATTTAGTCATATAATATTTGGATTGGCGTAATACTCAAATACTTCTTTAAGCATATACTGATATTTAACTTTGACTGACTTAAACTCCTTTCTAAAACTATTTATGCTTTCTTTATAATTAATCATGTTTTCTATAAGAAACTGTCTATAGTTTATTTTTGAAACTATGCATCTTGATGCAAAAATATACTTTTTTAATTTTTTTTTAAATAATGCAGTTGAAGTTAAAATATGTTTTCTTAAACTCTTTCTAGAATAATGAACATAAATAAAAAATATAATTTCTTGAAACTCTCCTAAAATAATGCACTTGAAGTTTGAAATAATAATAC
>JAJOOH010010357.1:0-16456 GCA_029582605.1 Solanum gracilifrons | reverse complement strand
GTCCCCCAGTCCCCGTCCCCGTCCCCGTCCACTTGCCAGCCCTACCTCTAGCTCTTCATCTACCCCTGCCTCGACCGCGACCTCGCGCTGTAGATTCTTCAGCTGGAGCATTGGCGGGAGCTACGGGCCTCACGCCGTTGAATCTAGTGTTAACCATCTACGGACAGAAGAGTGAAGGAGGTTAGTTACCAATTTGAATCACCAGATACCAATTGGAATCAAGTTATAGCATGAAAGGAGACGAGAGAAAACAGAGAGGTTTCCTAAAGTCTTATAGCCTCTCGAAGAAAAGTACAGATGTCTCTATACCGTTCCACAAGACTCTACTAAACTTCTCTTGGTACATCGAGATAAACGAACCTAGGCTCTTATACCAACTTTGTCACTACCCAAACCATCGTGATTGGCACCCACACGAACCCTTCGGTGGGAGAAACAATACTACAACCCAAACCAAGCAACTAAACAAAAAACTAAAGCATTTAGGTTACGAAAGCAAGTTAAATAGCTAAAAACTAAAGTTCCCAAAAACTTCCAAAACATCTAACCACTAAACAATGTGGAAAATACGCCTAGAACCTAAAAGTCAATGTACCAAAACATCTATTAATGAACCAAATGTCTAAACAGGAAGGGATACAACCCCCAAACTAATGAACTAACTAGAAAAGTCTAAGTCTGAAATGTGGACATAGACGAAAGGAGAACTCATGGCAGCCCGGAAGAACTAGCTCACCATTGAATTCGATCAACGATCACTGATCTTCTAAACGAGGTCTGTCAATAGCTGCTTGAAGATGCGTTGTACTCAACAAAGAAAGAGCAAGTGCAGTATCAGTACACAACCACAGTACAGTAGGATCACACGGCTATCCCACTAAGTAAAACATACATAAGTCATTACAACAATATAATCACATGCATATATCGAACATATACAATATTATCAACATATACGAACAAGGTGCAGTTTCACATTTCTCAAGATACACAATTATATCAAATCATTGGTCCTCTTATGGAACCCAAACCCAAACAGTTAGCATACTGGAACGTGGTACCCGATCCAATGTTTATGTCGGAACGTAGCAACTGATCTCATAGTTATGTCGGAACGTGGCAACCGATCCAAGTTAGTGTGTCGGAACGCAACACCTGATCCATTCAACAAGCCACAATCATACAATCAAGTCATGATTCATGGCATTCATCATTCATATTTCCTCATTTACAATCAATGTGATCAATAATGCAACATTCGCATATATACCTGTATCACAATGAAGCAAGAACAAACATATATCACACAATCATAGAATCATAACCATCACCTACCTCGAAACAAGACTGAAACCCTAATAAACTTGATCCTTCCCTTTTTGGATTCGTTCTACTTGTTCTTGGTCTACAAACAATCATAATAACATGGGAATCAATAAGCAATTACTAATTACCCAAATTACAACCAATTCTATGAACCCGATCAAATCCATGATCCCAATCTCCCAATTAGGGTTGTTTCCATCATAAATTCCAGATCAAAATCCTCCCGCGTCGATAATTACCCATTAGACTACGTTCTACGGATCGAAAAATGGATTCAGGGAGTTAAAATCTTACATTTAGCCTCAAGAATGGTGGAAAACTATCAAGAAAAGACCTAGGTTCGTTCCTTAGCTCTAAAACTCAAAAAGTGCAGAATAAAGATGTTTTGGGGTTTATTTACGACTTTAAGTCACGTCTGGTCCGCCACAACGGCCCTCACCCCGCTACAGCGGCCCCGCCAGAGCGACTAAAATCTCGGTCAAAGCGGCTTGCACGAAACAGTGAGCTATTTTAATAACTCCAAGACCCCCATTTCACAACACACCTTCAACCAACGACACTCAAAAAATATCCGTTCACGCTAAGATCTATTCCGAAAGTTCTACTCGCCTGAATTCAATTTCGTAAAGTCGTACGGATTTCTTAACGCATTAGCTATCTACTCATGTAATCAAAATCATAATTAAATTACCCGATTGTTACCAGATTTCCATACACCTTAATGACTTCGATTCGTCCAAATCTGGACTAGGTTGGGAAATCTCAAGTTACTACGAAAAAGTTTTCCGGCCCAAAAGTTTTTCCCATTGGCTTTTCTATAACGACGGAGCCCGGTCGTTACATAAAATCACATAATTTCTTTTAAAATTGTATTTAAATTACAACAAAAATATCAAAAGTAAAATAATAAATGTTTATAGTGTATAGTTAACTTATAAGAACAAACTCTTTTGCATTTAGTCCTCCCCTTATTATAATTTCGATATGTAAATTTTATATTTGTTTTAAAAGACAAAATAAAGTCACAAAAACAAACATAGAGACACACTACCTTATGGTTAACCTCCTTAAAATGTCTCTCTTGTCTGATAGAATATAGTAAAAATGTTAAAACTAAATTAATAGTTACACATTTCAAGAAAATAAAATGTTTTAACATTGATTAGTAGAAGATGAAATTCTCCTTCTCATTAAGTAGAATGCAATTAAGCAATTAAAATTTATAACTATGGAAACTTAATTAGAAGGAAATAACTAAAGAATTAAAGAGCAGCCGTTGGTATTTAAATTTTGTCATTATATAATTAAAATATTTAATATTTTAATATTTTAATTATATAAATCAGATTTTAATTTAGTGGAGAGCCGAAATGACAATATTAATATTTTTACAATTAAAAGTTTGTTAAAATATATTTTACGTTTTTTTGTTAAAATATAATAGGAGCAACATTTGGTCGGAGGTTAAAAGATCTTCTAACTTCATAAGCATTGTAGTGTAGCATTTTTTTGACTTTGGGATTCGGATCTCATGATAATTTTAATAAAAATTATCTAAAAAAATATAGATTTTATTCACAAGCACATATAAGAATAATTCTTTACAAATATTTAAAATTAAAGGTGGAAAATATGTATCATTAATAGTTTGAAATTAGAATATCTTGTAGGCGTTGATTGTCTGTTTTTACATGCCTTATAGACTATTATGATGATCCTATTTGTTTTATTTTCTATAGGAAAAATACACCCTTCAATCATATACATTCTTAAAATGAAATTACAAATAAAAAGAATAAAAAGACCACAGGAGCAAGTTAAGCATAAGGCTACCAATGAAAATAGAAAAATTCTAAGACAATCTCTTTTTATTGATAATGCAAATTGAAACAAAGCTATAGTAATAAATATTCAACCCTTGATCATAAAAAAAAGAGTTAAAATTTTTGGAAGACAAGTTAGCGGAAGTGACATTCAACTACATAAATGGAGGGGTCTTATCATAGTTCTAATCTCGACAAATACGTAAAAAAATAAATACATCAAGCTCCGATATTCTAGTAATTGAACTTTTATTCATCCCTATAATCTTATTATGCCTTATAATTTTGACACAAATCCTCTTGTCTTGAAATTTTGTTCACTTGATTAAAACTTATTTAGTCTTCCACACACAAAAATTGTATCACATATAAGTCTTTCTATGGAAATACATTTGAAAGTTTTGTATTTATAGGAAAAAAATATAGCTTTGGAATATGAAGATTCACTTACAAAGATGAAAGGTCAAGAGTTACAACAAATTAAAGACAAATATTAATTAAGAACATAAATTAATTTGGAAGATAAAACACGTACATGTATCTATTTAACTATAGTTTCTGGGTACGTGTGTTGCACGTGTATCCAAGGAAGGACTAATTCAATATTATAGTTTTCGACACTTCTAATATTGAGGATAAATCTATGTGTAAAAAATCACTAAATTGCAACAAATATATAGTCAACACGAACCATGAGTCATTTAGTACAAAATTGAACACATAAAATATGATTTTAAGACATTAATAATATAATCAACAATGAGAAAAACATATTAAATAAAGTAGTGACAGACTTAAGATTTTCACTAAAAGGGGTTGAAAATATGAAGAACTAAACACATGATGGTTCAACCTCTACTATATATACATAAAAAAAACTATTTAAACATATGTATAAATATTGTAATTTTCAGTCAAAGAGGGTTTGAATGAACCCTCTTAGCCTTACCTGACTCACCCGATAAAACAGATGGGTCAAGAATGATCATTTCAACTTCATCTCATATCAATTTCCGATTAGATTCTATAAAATAATTACACTGATTAGTGATGGATTTATAGTCCATATATGAATAGAAACATAATGACATAAAGTATGCAAATTTTTAATCGGAACAATATATATTTTTAAGTATGTGGAAGAAATAGAAATAGTTGATTAAAAGAGAAGCTCAAGAGCATCAAAAATATGATTTACATGCGTTGTTCGTGTGAGAGGAGAACGTGGATGACTATGCTCAACCTATTAGCCACTACATCAAATTCTCCAATTTATAATGAATAATATTCACAACTATCAAAGTATATTTTTGTACATTTATCTTGTGAGAAGATATTAATTCCTCCACATCATCAATTAGAAACCAAGACTATTGTAGTCTCCAATACAAGATAAATTGTAGCTAGGTACATGTAATTGAAACTGCTTATAATTAATTTGTTGATGTTTAGAGTTCCAAAAGAAATTCAATGTAACAAATGTAAAGAGCACTCCTAATAAATACTGCTATTTAATTATCCTTTAAACACATATTGTAATTTAGGGTTTCTTGGAGTTACAAGAGTGGCTTCTCACATTTCTTTAAATATTTATTTATTGTGATTATTGAATAAGTTATTTTTCCACTTTTAGTATTTAGTGTAATATAATATAATGACTATTCAAATACTTTTTATACTGCAACATATGAATCTGATCTATAATTATACATGTAAGGTAACTTTTCAACTTACTTATTCATTTTTTCAAATTAATTAAGGAAATCAATGCATTGATTTTGAAAGAATACATTACACCTGCATTTGAATCTAGTCCATATAATTGAACCATACAAAGTAACCCTTCATATTGTTAACCTTTTGAGAGTAACTAAGAAAATTAATGCATTGTTTTTTAAAAGAATGAATTATATTAATTTAATTTAACATCTTCTCAGTTTTAGTATTTAGTATAATATAATATGATTAGCTACTTAATATTTAATTAATTAAATATTTTATAATATTATGATTGAATGTAGGGGTAAAATGGTAATCCAACTTTGTACTTTGGAGTTTCCCACTTTTAGTAATATATAAAATAAAAAATTAAAATAATAATAATATATGAATGATATGATATGATGATATATACATTGCTTTATCTATTATAACTTTTCAAATTCTTCCATTATGAGAATTATGATTATGATTAAAAACAATATCAATGTACTCATTTATCAAGAAAATAATAATTTAATTATTAAAGGGCTTAAGGACTTAAATTCTACCATTATGTAATTAAAATATTTGTATTTAATTAAATAATTAATCAAATTTTAATTTAGTAAAAAGATAAAATGGTAATTCAACTTTTCACTTTGGAGTTTCCCACTTATAATAATATATGATTTACATACTTCAAATACAACTCTTTGACTTTTCCGAGGCATGGCATACTAATTACTTAAGTGAACTTGATTTGGATTCCAAAAGATACGGTTTTTCATGAGGTCAAATACTACTATATTAAGTTATTTAAATTAACTAAGAGAAGTGGAAAAGCTTAATTGATTTTCTTTCAGAATAAATGTAATATTTTCTAATGATTATTTTTCTTTTTTAAGTTTTGACTTAATATCTCCTCACTTTTAAAATTTATAATATAATGTAATGTAATATAATATAATATAATATACTGAAAAGTGAAAAGGCTACCATTAGTAAATAGAATAAGATAAAATTTATAAAGAAGATAAAAAGACAACATGTATAAGAAGATTAAAAATTATTTCAATTAAGCAGTAGGCTAACATTAAAACATACAAATTATTATATTTAATAGCAGGATTTACATTATAATAAATGACTATTAATTTTTTGTTTAATAAAGTATATATTTTATTATATTTTAATTTGGTATAGGAGTAAAATAGTATTTCAACTTTTAATTTTGTGGCTTCCCATTTTTAGTATAATATGATTATGCGAAACCTTTTATTTTAATAAGTGATATAGATGAGGTGCTTTTTAAAGCGGCATAATATTTTTGAAATTAAAAATATTAAAGTTAGAGTGTCTATTTTAGAAAAAAAGAAGGGGAAATTTGTTGATGTGTTAAAATGAAATAGGCAGACAACGCTAATGACTTTAGTTAATTAGAAGATATTAATTGATATCCACTAGTCACCGTCTCAAATTTTTAATGCTTATGACAGGTAAGATTCTTAATTATTTTTATTTTTATTTTTAATATTTAAATATAGATAAGAAAATAGTATTATAAGGCAATTTTGAAGATTGGTTTTTGAAAGAAAATGGAGTAGGAGATGATGATGATTTTACCTTGGAAATAGATATTCTGGCCGGAAAACTATCCGGAATCAAAAAAATCGACAGCAGCAAAAACGAGCAACTTGTTTCCCGTTGGAGACTTTTTCTTTTTTCTAATATAATTTTTAACATTGAAAATAGATATATTATTCCATATTTGTTGGAAAAGAAAGGGGGCCAAAGTGGAGATATGAAAACTTAGGAGAGTCTTTTTTATGTCCCAAGTAGGGCACATGGATAAACAATTGTAGTTTAAATGCATTAGTATAGTTGTTTGTTTTGTTAAGATCTCTGGATCAAGAACCTTAATAGGATAGAATCTTTCTTGTCCTAAGATGTAAAAGGAAGTTAGGCTTTATGTCTCCCTCCATTTGGTTGTTAACATCATTAGTTTAAAAAAAAAAAAAAGAGGGCACACAGATGATGTCATAATTAATGGCTATATCACTAATTTTTTAAGACTTATGACTTAACTAAGTCTTGAGAATGGTTATTTTACCAATTCTCCCCTGTCTCCATCTCCACAATCTCACTTCATCACATTTTCTCATTTTCCTTACCCTTTTCCTTTTTCCAACCTCTTCTACTCTTTCCATTGAAGTAAAAAATGTTGACATGATTTTTGGTTGTTCACAATCTCGTCATAGTTCGGAGTTGATTTTGAGTTCTGTTGGATTGGGGTTTTGGTGGTGACCGGTGGCACTAAGAAAGGGTGGGGGTCTATTGGATGGTCCGGTTGTTTCTAGTTGTTCACAACTAGCGGCGTTGTGAAAGTCGAGACTTAACGATGGAATTAGTTTGGGGTTTTTGTTGTTGTTGTCGGTTCCCGTTGTAAGAGAAAAGAAGGAACTCTTGCAGAAACAAAAATAACGATTCTTTTTAAAAGGGTTATGGTTGTAACAATCATTAAAACTACATTATAAAATAATTTTAAGTTAGGTTTTTTTTTTAAAAAAAAAAAACACATCCATTCGATTTAGGGTTGTTTATGTACAATTTTTTTAAAATAATAAAATTTATTAGTAATTCAACTTTTATATCTATATAGATATAGTAATATATGAGTACTTGATAATTTACTTTTTGAAAAACTGTACGTGTCATCATTTTATTTGTTTATTTGACATATTACAATAAGTGGATTAGAGTGAATTATCTCACATATTGCATATACTCTACTCAACTTAATTTTGTATAAACTCTATTCATATGCATGCCCAATCATCCCAACATAATGTCAGATATAAACGGCTATTCTTAGGCTTCTCCTTCTTTTATGTTACAACATTGTACTGGTTCTCATTTCTTTCTATTTTAACATCCAATTTCCATAACATATATACAAATCATTTTTTTTTAGACGTTAAAATGTATTTTGAAGAAGAATAAAAAAAAAAATTTAAGCAAAAAAAAAAGAGAGAAGAAAATGTTATTACCGGTAGTATCAATTTCCATTTGGGAAAATAAAACCAAAAGGCTTCTTACAGAAGAGATCTTTGTAAACGCTTTTGGGAATCACCCTATCAGATATGAATGAATTCGAAATTTTGATTACTTGAAAGTTACATTATCTTCAATCCTTTTGGTTCGTGCTTCGTTCTTTTACATAATTCTCTGTTTTAATTCTATCTCTCATATGCTTGCGACATTGCTGAAGAAATCGGAATTTTGGTCTATCAACGCGTTCATCTTTATGAGATGAGCGTTAAAAGGACATAGATTCGATAAATGATTTAATCTCAATCAAAAACAGATCTGTTTTTATAAAAAAAAAAATCCTCTTTTACATTGTTGTACAATATCAAACTTGTGATCTGTTGTATAGAATTTGGCTGCATGATGTTGTTACTGAATCAATATTTTTTTATTTTTCAGGTTATTTGGTTGAAATTTTTATAATGTCGACAAAGCCGACACCTTTAGAGTTACCTGAGGTCAATTCTATTTTGTATCGTATTCCCAATTTTTACTTGACATTTATAGTTCATCATAAGCAGATATTCTTATATAAGTTTGAAGATATAAAACAGTTATTTCTATTTAAATTGAGAAACATGCTCTAAGCAGATTCATATAGTTGATCTCAATTATTTTGGCATTGAGACGTAGTAATAGGGATTGTTGTTTATTTCTGTTGAAAAAAAATTTAGCTCTGGTTCGACTTCATTTCTACAAAAGTGGATCTTTAAAATACAATAGGTTTACAAAAACAACAGGTGATTCTTCCATCTGTCCTAGCCTTGGTGGACAAATTTACCTTGTACTTGTTGCTGGTGGACGTCATGGTTATCAAAAAAAGGAAAATGCAATACGTTTAAATATTGTATAAACTTCGTGTATGATGATGATCGATTGTTCGTCTTCTAATTTTAGTGCTAAGTGTGAAGTTTTTTGTAAATTCCATAAGATTTGGTTAAAGTGTTGTAGTGGTGTTAAGTACATTTTTTTCAATGCATATTTGCAGATGAGCACAATGTCGTTAGAAGAAACATTTCATCCGACTAAAGTTAGTGAAAGCACAGAGAGTAGCTCGAGTAGTACTACACCCCTGAAGCCACACACTGGTGGTGATGTTCGATGGGATGCGATTAATTCAGCTACTGGTAGAGGTGGACCTCCTCTTAATCTAAGCAATTTTCGGTTATTGAAACGTCTTGGATATGGGGATATTGGAAGTGTGTACCTTGTGGAACTCAGGGGAACAAATGCCTTCTTTGCAATGAAAGTGATGGATAAAGGATCTCTTGCAAGTCGAAATAAGTTACTCAGAGCACAAACAGAGAGGGAGATTCTTAGTCTACTTGACCACCCATTCTTGCCAACCTTATATTCTCATTTCGAGACTGACAAGTTCTATTGCTTAGTCATGGAGTTCTGCAGTGGAGGTAACCTGCATACGCTCCGTCAAAAACAGCCCAATAAGCATTTCACTGAGGAGGCGTCTAGGTTAGTACCTATACGATCTTTATCCTACTCGATGCTTAAACATTTCATAAGTATAATTCATCCTGTTTATTTGTATATTCTTAACTCTCAAATGAGCTGATATAATTTTTACAGATTTTACGCATCAGAGGTGTTGTTGGCACTTGAGTATCTGCATATGCTAGGAATTGTTTACAGGGATCTTAAGCCAGAAAATGTACTAGTAAGAGATGAGGGTCATATAATGCTGTCTGATTTCGACTTATCTCTCCGTTGTTCTGTCAATCCAACGCTTGTTAAGTCTTCATCTGTACATGGAGGAGGAGGAAATCCTAGCAGTGGATCCGGCATTTTAGACAATGACAATGCAGTCCAAGGTTGTATTCAGCCCTCGACTTTTTTCCCTCGTAACATTCTCCCTACCAAAAAGAATCGAAAGTCTAAATCAGATTTCGGGCTATTTGTGGGAGGATCACTCCCTGAGCTTATGGCAGAGCCGACTAATGTGCGCTCCATGTCCTTTGTTGGCACTCATGAGTACTTAGCCCCTGAGATAATTCGCGGAGAGGGGCATGGTAGTGCAGTTGATTGGTGGACTTTTGGCATATTCTTGTATGAACTTCTGCATGGGACAACACCTTTTAAAGGTGCTGGAAATCGCGCCACGCTCTTCAATGTTGTAGGACAGCCTTTGAGATTCCCAGAAACTCCGCAAGTGAGTGCTATTGCACGTGATCTTATACGAGGCCTCCTCGTGAAGGAACCACACAAGAGAATTGCATATAAGAGAGGTGCTACTGAGATAAAACAGCACCCCTTCTTCGAGGGCGTTAATTGGGCTTTGGTGAGAAGTGCTGTTCCTCCCTCTATACCTGAACCTGTCGACTTTGCTCAGTACGCTAGTAAAGAAGCATCAGCTCCTTGTTCAGATAAGAAGATGCCAGATACTGAAAGTCATGATAAAAGCAAAAACACTTCAAATGATTCTTCATATATTGACTTTGAGTACTTCTAGGAGCGGATTTAAGTTAGTACAAAACTTTGAAGTATGAATCGAATGGCTTCTAACCAACTTTATATCATCTTGAAGTATGTTCATGCAGTGTGTTTATTGTGTAGAACTGCATAATAGTGTAATTTCCAAGTGCTCCTAGAAGAAAGCAACTTGAAGCACTTTCGGACGAAGTATTTTAATTTCCTTGACTGAAGTTTTAGTGGTAACTGCTGCTGATTAATTGTGAATATAATTCTGTGATACTCCATTCTTTTCATTTCATATGAGAGTGTATTGTTTTACCCGAATTGTAAGATATTAATTTGACTCACATTTTGATTGTTTAGTAATCTACCCCGTTAGAGTAATAATACACATTTGTTTGATTTTTCGTGTTAGTGTTGAGATCGTCTCACGAGATGTGGATGTTAGGAAGGATGGAATTTAGTAATGGTGTTTACTGAGTTGTACCTAAATCGCGATATCAACAAAAGAATTGTGACTGGAATTAAAACTAATTGCTTTAAGCAGTTAAAAGTCATAGAACCTGTGTTGAAAATTTGCTCCAAGCTGATTTCGACTCTCTTGAAATTGGAGTTCTATTCCACAAACTAAATGTTTTTCGTTTTTCTTCTTTCACATTTCAAAAAACAAGAGCATTTCTTACTCACTTTAAACTGGTTGTACCTCTCTTTTCAACCGTATTGTGACAAGTTTTTATTTAAATCAATAACTTCTATAAGGAAGTTATAGGGATAAGGTACAAGTACCCCTCAAATTATGATCGAAATTCCAGAGATACATCTTAACTAAACCAAGGTCCTATTACCTCCCTGAACCCATTTTTTTGGTAATTTTGTACACCTTTTTGGCTTACGTGGCATCCAAATATCTCCCATGCTCCTCAACTACGTGGAGTTACGAAGTGTGCCACGTAGGGGTAATAGGATCTTAGTTTAGTTAACGTGTGTTTCTGAGATTTCAGTCATAGTCTAGTGGGGTATCTGCACCTTATCCCGAAGTTATATTCATCCATCTTTACCTTCTTTTTAAAGGTTACTCAGGCCTCATTTAATGCTTCTCCTGCGACTGTCTGAAATTGTTTATCTCATTCTTGAGTTGAATACATGTGCTTGGAGGAAAGAATCTCTTCAAAAGTATTGCTCTGAGCTCTGCGCCTGTAGACATGAATGCTTCTAGTAGCTCTCCTAACCATATAGTTGCTTCATCTATCAGAGAGAATGGAAACAACCTCAAGTGTATACCTTCTTGAAAGATACCTGGATGTTGTATGCTAGACACACCTTAGTCTTTTGCATATTTGTTCGAGTCTTTAAATGGCAGAGAGCCAAAGAATCATTTAAGGCCCAATAAGTGCAACATCGTGCTGGTGATATTGAAATTGGCATTGCCCGCAGCGGTGGAGGTCGAATGGCCCCAGCAAGGCCCACTTGTGCAGTAGTTGTTGCACTGCCCTCTTATTATCCTCCCCAGTAATAGTGAAGTTCAGCCTTAGATGCTTGAATGTGCAGTCGATTTTTGGATCAAGTGGAACTAACGGAGATCATTGACTCCTTGTATAGGGCATACATTAAGGCAAAACATACGATAGACAAAAACAACAACTAGAGTAATTTATGAAACAATAATCACTTGATGAATTCCTACAAACTGTAATCTCTAAAACTCACTCTATCACGACCCAATTCCTCGAGTCATGATGGCACCTACTATAACCCCCAAGTAAGTAAGCCAACCCGTAACCTAGAACGACAAGTAATGAGCATAAGGGTAGAAATAAGAAGAAATCATACTATAACAACAAAACATGACAGAAGCGGAAGCAAACCAAAATTATATACAAAAAGATACCTCCTAGAACTTGGAATTCACGAGTACAAAGTTGAGCTAATCAAAGATTACAAGTCCCAAAAGTGGACCAAAAACAAGTTGTCTCAAAAGCAAAAGACTAGCTATACAATATACAGAAGAAGACAAGCAAGTCCAGCACACCAAGTGTTCACCCTCGTCTCCGATCTTAAAATTGTTGTTGGCACAAACGATCACCGATGGTAGCTGGTATTGGGACCTGCATCACAAAACAAATGCAGAGTGTAGCATGACTACCAAAACAAAGGTATTTAGTAGGCATTATAGGCCGACTAAGCAGGAAGGGTAAAGACAATATGAAAAAATAGAATCTAAACACAATCAAAGGTCCAAATGGAATTTGAAAGAAAGCACACGAGAGAACCAAAAGTAAATATATGTACAACTAAACTAAACTTAACTAGACCCTATAAGCCCAGAAGGTACACTCATTCACAAGCTAAATAAAATTTGAACGGACCTTCATAAGCCTGATAAGTACACATAATAGCTAAGTCTACACAAGAGAAGTGCCATAAGTCCAAATCCAATAAGAGCAACTCGGGACTCGAACCCAAGAAACGACCTCGAACCGTAAGTAGCCAATATATAGGGCCGCCCAGCAAACCAGTAAAATCCTAGGGGAGTTAGCCATCCAGCTAGAAGGAGTAACTCGAGAGGGGTAAATATCACAATCTAGGCCGCCCAGCCAATAGTAAACTCCTAGGGGCGTCAGTCGCCCAACTAGAAAGAGTAAACCTGGGGGCACGTCGACTCCAAAGAGGACCTCATCATAATCAAGCAACTGTACCATCGTGGAACGACATCCACTCACACGAAATCAAAGCAAGGCTCCAAGCCTGAACCACTCCAAATCCCAAGTCATCAAGTGAAGCACGAAACCTCCTGAATCTTAACGGGGTCGCAAAAATAAGGAGAGTAAAGAGAAGGTCGACGAAGCTCCAACAACGCCTAAACAAAGGCTCATTTTATCAACCTCAAGTCTGCTACTCCAATCTATGGGGAGTTAAGTCTGAAACGATGTCAAAGAAGAAACTAGGCCTAATGACCACTAAAGTCGCAAGCCTACGTCAACAGTAGCCTAATACTAGACTAAGGCCAAACATGCTCATGTATATCAAAATAATAACAAATAAGCCAATTCACAAGACAAAGGTAAACATATAACCCCAACTAACATGGTACTACACCCGAAAATAAGACCAATAAAGCATAAGCATAGTATCTAAGAAAAGAAATTAAAGACAACTACGTACCCACCCCCAATTCACTTTAATCAACCTTAATTTACGCAATGAAACTCAATCAAAGAGAGGAAAAGTCGTAGCCTGCCTTTAGGCCGATCATGGGTCTCCAAATCATAATGCCAGAGATTTTCCATTTCGAATGGCCTCGCAATGCTTTCATGATATCAAAAATAGGATCACAACGTTAATACAACCATTTCAATACCAAAATCACATAAAACATAAACAGACCAATTTTGGAGTCAAACGAGAAATGTTGGACCTGAGTCAGAATTTACGGAATTGAATCCATCAAAGAGTCCTAAACAACACGTGCAAACTTGTGTTCCAGAATAGAACACAATCTGGGGCTCAGAACAGTCAACAACAAGCAACATGCAAATAATCACAATTAAGAGTAAAGAAAATAGGTTAAGGCAGCCTACTAAAATGAATTTTCATCTCAAACGGAGGATTCCAATCAATCTCCGATCACACAATAGTGTAGCCTAGACAATTTTGGATGCACAAGACTTCAAATTACCCAATTTCGAGCTAAAATGAGAGAGAAATTGTCTTTTGAAGTTTATACTCTAACTTATTATCGCGTCTGGTCTTTAAATAAAAGACCAAACGGAAACACTCTTCATGAACGCAGCCTAGAGGGCCCGCGATCGCAGAGCACAAGAAGTTTGACCTTAGCAAATGTGGCAAGGATCCCATGAATGAGAAGGCAAGAGAAACCAGGGTCCCGTGATCGCAGACGGGTCCCCGTGAACGCGAAGGCCAGGTGGCCTAACCCTTCGCGAACACGTCTTGGACCTTGCGAATCTTGGTAAAAATTGGGTCCCACTCCGAAACATTGTTTTAAGTAAAAATCCATAAGAGGGCTCAAAATCAGCCCGGAAGCCTCGAGATCCACATGAAGGGTCGTTATAGACCAAATTCAACATTTCAGATCGAACCACACTGATAGCTTTCTTATTCTGGCATGTTTACCATGAATATTGACCAAGGTCAAATTTACGCCTTAACTTGAAAGTTAAAACACCTAATCGTACAGACTCGCACTAAAGCCTTAGAGTTATACTGACCATGCTACTAGCCTAATTTGACCCTTCCAGAGCTGATGGAATAGTCAGAATTGGATTCTAAGGTCATCTTCCTGAACAATTGATAAAAAAATGAGCATTCAAGGTTCAAAATCTTCAAACATAGAAACCCGCATAAAAATAAACGAACGACCATTTAATCGAACTGTCAGTCCCAGCAAGTCATAACTGAATTGAGGTCACTATAGGAACACTCTAGACGATGAACAGAAGGCATAAACACTGAAATGAACTAGAAGGTCACTACACACTCCTGGGTAACGGCGCCAAAATGTTGATGTCACCCAAACCACACACTTAAATGAGAATAAAGCGGTCACTATCAATATATAGTAATCCAACAAGGTTGGGTTCAAATTCCTTAAAGAGTGTGGTGCGACAACTTATAATTTGCTAATGAAATCCAATCTAATGACTACTATTTCAAATGGGGTTTTATATGGGAATTATTATCTAAATTATATTCTGATGTTTTTATCAAGAATTAAAGACAAATTGAGTTATGGTTAGATATTGGAATTCAAATAGATAATTCACTATCAACTCATTCATGTGTGTTCATTGCGCAAAATTGACGAATCTATTAGTCTTCCAATGTTTCTCAACCAATTAGAATAATTTCACCTTATTCCGGCACTTGGTGTTGAATTAATTTGATCATCATCATATGACTCAAGTTAACTATCATGTCTCTAGCTCAAACTATTAGATGAAGTTGGTAGCCCCAAATCCATGTTAATGATCATTTTTTATAATCTTAACTTCTTTTTTCAAGCAAAACAAAATACAAGTGAGTTCTTAGTGTTTGTATTAAAAAAAATAATGTGTATGAAAAAATCTTAATACACAATGATCACCACTTCATGCGAAGATTTTCATGTGAAAATCCATTATACTTATCCCTGTTATAGATTCTATAACCCTAGTTATGATATTTAGCTACTCATAACTAGTTGACATTAATAATAAAAGTAACTCAAATAACTTAAGAACTGATAAGTCCGAGATTTGGACTCATTTAGGACTTTGTTTTGATAGTTTTAGTCCTCAAATGCCTAATTTATGCTATAAACTAATGTTAAATCATTGATTTTCACGTATATAAGTTACGGAGCAAGGAAAGGACACTACTAGGCAAAAAGGAGCAAAACAAGCTGAAGAAGTGGAGAAAAGTGATCTTGGTGATCTCCAAGACCACTCGGTGAACCACTGAGTGGCTCTTTATCCCGCCTAAAGTTCCAATGTACCAACCCTGGGGAGAAGAAACCAAGTTGGCGACAGAAATGGATCCACTCCGCTACAACAAGTTGGATCGCCCAAAGTTACAGGTCCTGGGAGGCTGATGACCAATGCAAAATGGCGATGGAAGAGAGCAAAGGGTGGATCGTTGAACCTCTCGGCGAGCCCGACCTAATTTGCCGACTGAACTTTTAGGCTAAATTTGGAAAACTTTAAATTGGATTTTAAAAGGAATTTTGTGGGGTCCCGACTAGTTCCCAAGTTCTCACTCAGTTCTCTCCCAGATATTACAGTTCCCATTCTAGAGTTAGAGTTTTCTCCAAGTTTTCAGTTCTTATTGTAGAGTTTTGAGGATTTTGACTTGGGTTTTTGAACTTAACTATTTTGGACCATTGTAAAGACTTGGGAACTTTTACCCAGATCATGGCGAATGTATTTGGTAATCGTTTCTCTATTATTATAATGTTTGGCTAAAACCCAAATTCTTGGGGTGTGATCATGTGATTATTTGTTTAATTTGATTATGGGTATTGTTGTTTAATAATTATTTTGTTGTTTTAATGTGGGTTTAATTTATTTCTGTGTGTTAATCTAAGAATTGTAGTTGCA
>JAJOOH010010351.1:0-13645 GCA_029582605.1 Solanum gracilifrons | reverse complement strand
TAACAATGAAGTTAGGACAACTTACCCTTTTCCAAAGCCACAATCACCATTCCTCAATTCTTCAACAATTCTCAATAGATAAACATAGATAATAATAGCAATCAACTACTCAACTCAACCTAAGCATTTTTCCATCATCATTCAATCATAAACATTCAACCCACTTCTTAAGCCAAATTTAGGAAACTTGGAAAGACATGGGTTCATGGACTTTTCTTTCTTAAAACCATCAATAAACATCAATAATAACATAAATCATCATTAAAAATCATTTAATGCAAGAACCCATGCTAGAACCGAAATTAGGACTTTATTGAGTTTTTGAAGAACTTTCAAAACACTTTGATTTGGCTCCTTGAATGGAAGAGGAATCAAGGATAAAGTATCCCCATACCTTAATCATCAAGAACCAAACGAAATTGAAGAAGAAATCAGTATCCACCGTCAACCCTAGCTCCATCTTTCACCTTGAGCTTCCATGGGGTTCTAGAGAAAACCTTTTTGATAGAGGGATTTTGATTTTTGAAGAATGAATTACCAAAAATACCTTTTAAAATGTTTTAATACCTTATATTGCATATTAAAAATAATAGAAAATATACCCACTTTTTAATTTAACTAAAAAAATAATATTTACGAAAACGCCCGTTGCCCACATGGACTTACCAAATCTCTTTGAACTAAACTCAAAAAACCTATTTACATTATTTAAAGCAAGTTACCAACTTCAATGCACATGTGAGGCTCTAGTTCTTCCTATTTCATTTTTAGGGTCATTACAGAGACAACTTTTCATTGTTAGACCTTGGACGAGAATTTGAAGAACCTTACCAGGAGAAATTTTGCCTGAACCTTGGACGACCCCGTCCATCGGACCTAGAATATGGCGAGTTACCATCATCCGTTCTTGCCTTTTTTGCTTCCCTAGAACTTTTCTTGAGCTTTTCTACCCCAATTTGTTGGGCATGCACCATAAGGTGAGATATGTCTATAATATGCACAAGCATAGTGGTGCGGTATTTTTTGACAACTAAGTCTGGCACTCCCGACACAAACTTACTCATCTTAGTTCTTCGATCCGCCATAATAGAAGGAGCATATTTAGATAATTGAGTGAACCTCAAAGCTTACTCCCTTACACTCATATTTCCTTGCCGAAGGCTGATGAACTCAAGAACCTTGGCCTCTCTCATCTCTAGAAGGAAAAACCTATCAAGAAAAGTATTTTTGAACCTCTCCCACTCTATGGGACCCGTTTCTTCCGGCGTTGCCTCTTTTCATTGATTGAACCAAATTTGACCAATCCCTTTGAGTTGATAAGCGGCTAATTCCTCTTTCTCTACCTGAGTCACTCCCAGGATACCAAGTATCTTATAGACCTCATAAAAACATTCTTGAAGATATTCCTCAACTTTGGAACCATAAAATTCTGGAGGGTTCATCGTTGTAAAGTCCCTCACTCTTGCCTCTACCTTACCCACATTTGGGTTTACGGGGTTACCACCTCTCTATTGGCTTGGGCCATCACGGCTTGAGGCAACGCTTAGAACGCCGACCTAAGCTTTGCATTTGTTACATTCTCAATCAAAGGATCAATCAGAGCTTGAGCTGGAGCTTTGGGAGGAACTTCTTCACCCAGATTCTCTTCCTTAGTCCTTCTAGCATTAGCCTTTCTAGTAGTCATATCCTGAAAAACAATCAGGTAGAGATTAGGAGAAAGACCTTATAGAGTTAGAATCAATGGCACGACTTAGAGAAATAATGAAGTAAACATTCCTAAATATCTAGTAGCCTCTCATTCATAAATGTGGCACCCTTCACACTTATGAACAAGACTTTACTTGACATGGTTAAGACATCCTAAATCATTCTAAACCTTGTGCTCTGATTACCAAATTTGTCACGACCCAGGAGTAACCCCTGGGTGTAACAATGCGTATAAGACCCCGAGAGGCCTTATACAAGCCACTTAGAATATCATAACATAAAGTAATAGAAATGAACGGGAATTTAAAACATTTCAACACAATCAAAGCCTTCTATAAAATGAGCGGAAGTTTAATACCATAGTCTCAAACCATCTAAACACCATGAGTATAGCCACGGGACGCAACCCATACAATAGTCCAAGTCATAAAAGAAAGACATAAGAGGAATGGGTGATCACATCCTTGAACACAATGAGGACTCACCAAATCCTCACTTCCTTGATTAACAACGAAGGTAGCCACGAGTGTGAGAATCTATGTCGCCAAACCTTAATTTGATAAGAATGTAGGCAATAGTATGCTTTAGTACAATCATGTACTAATTATGATAGCTAGTATAAACAACATAATAATCATGGTTAGTCAAAACAAAACAATATCATAATAAGAAAGGAGTACTTTCCAAGCAACCTTACATAGCCTTAGTCAAGACTTAGTTCATCCACCTCTAGTTAACTTACCTCATAGAAGGCATATCAAGAAACAATCCAAGCTATTCATTTTTCATAAGATAATTCACATAGTTTATACCTAATTTTAAAGACATAGGGATTCGCCTCTTTGCCTCACTTTCAAAGGCAAATGGGTATTTGCCTCTTCCCTTACTCACTTTTAGAATGCGGGTCCTCAACTCCACAATCTTATCATATAACACAGGTACTCACCTCCATATCATTTCGTAAGGAGTATGACTAATCGCCTTAATGTCTATTCATCATAAAAAGAACGTGGGGACTCACCTCTTGTTCAATTCTAACGAGTATGGGAATAACCTCATATCCTTCATATGGAGATCAAAATTAATCACCTCTAGCCTCATCAATTACATAATCTTTTATTCTAGATTCATTTTACGTGAGAAATTCTTTTAAACCTAGAATAATTCTTGTGAGTAAGTATTTCACATTATTACTTTCATAATTAGGCAATTCATGTGGGAAGTATCCCTTCCTCAACAATAACATCAATCGCCAACAATTCTCATCATAAGCTTTACTCTCAAAGCCCTAGATCTCATGATCATCATCTAAGCTTTATTCTCAATCAATTCTAGTCATAAGTCATCAATTCTATAAGGAAAAGTCTAAACCCACAAAGTTTACCTTCATGGTACGAACACAATTATATCAATTCTAGATTATATTCATGGAATAGGCAAGGGTGGCTGAAATTTAACTCTAATAACATGTAACTCTACTAATTCTATCAAAACCAATCACAATCTTCTCAATTGGATCCACAATCAACATAACCCACAACATTGGAAAAAATCCTAGCTAAATAGGGAATTCTTCATCAAATTGGGGGAATTCTAGGGAACCCCATGGGTGGAATATATCCATAGATGAAAATCTATCATACCTTGATTACAAAACCCTCACAAGCTTGAAAATTGGAGACTTGAACTTGACCTAACTTCAATTTTTTCCTTCTTCTTCCATCTTCTAGAGAGAGAACATTTAAGACGAATTTTTGGAATTCTTTTGGGATTTGAGAGAATGAATTAAATGAGGGGTTTTAGGGGTTATAAATGCTTGTATAGGTATTCTAAACATAGGAAACATGACACCACTTCAATTTAACTAAAATCAGAAAAGACCCTTGAGCTCTCAACTTAACCGCCCCAACCGTCCAAAGAGGCTCACCCACGAGATCCGATCAACAGATCGTGGATTGACCTACAGTCTGTCTTGGGGAGTCGTGGTCTTGACAGAGAGTTTGGCCAATCAACGGTTGCATGGACCTCGGGGAGTGGACCCACCTACGGTTCATATGTCCCTCTGTGGTCCTTGCCTGGACCCTTTTTAGTGGCCTCTTACCACGGCCTCACCTAGGACTCGGAGCTCAACACAGGGCCTGTGGTTGGTCCTCCTTGGATGGCACCTGCAATTTCCATAACTGTTATTTTGCCTGATTTCGAATCTGGGGTGTTACAGATATGAAGGATAATACCTATTATTCCTTGAAATAAACATGGAGGCGAATACCTATGATTCCTTAAAATGAGCACGGAGGAAAATACCTATTGATTCCCTACCTATTAATACCCAAATAAGGCAAGAGGTGGATACGCATTAGCCTTCATAATGGACATAGAGAGGAATCCCTTTGTATTTAAAAGTAAAGCACGAATAGTGTGAACTATATTATTAAAAATGAATTGTTTGGATTGTATCTTGAAAAGCCTTCTATGAAATGTATGCCTAGAGGTGACACCACTTGTCTATGAGAGATAAACCAAATATGCGAACACAAGATAATGAACTTGAAAGATGGCCCTAGGTGGTCTACTTTGATTAGTGAAATATTATGTGTGGATTAACCATGTTTGGTTAAGCATGCTTTGTGGTTACTTATGAAGTATCCCTTTATGTAATGATGACTTAAATGTATTGACTATGCTTATGACCTATATTGTTATCTCTTATGCTTATTGATTATTTCTTATGTTGACTAATGCTTATGTTATGCTCATGATGATGTTTTATGCTAGCTATCATAGTTAGTACATTTTGTACTAACACATACTTTTGCCTACATTCTTATCAAATGTAGGGTCTGGCAATATTGACTTTCATGCCCATGGCTAGGATCTTAGTAGAAGCAATGATTAAAGTTTTGGTGAGTCTTCATAATATTGGAGGAGATAGCCACCATGTTCTTAAGTCTTTCATTTTATGTTTAGAACTATTGTATGGGATGCGTCCCAAAGATATTTATGTTTTATATGGTTTAAGACAAAGTGCAATAGACTTTCGCTCGTTTTGTTAAAAGAGTTTAATTATATGGAAAATGTTTTAAATTTCCACATCATTTTTATTACTTTGTGTTATGCTATGCTAAGTGGCTGGTATGAGGCCATTCGGGGAGTTGTACACCTTGTTACATCTCGGGGTACCCTTGGGTCGTGATATCCATGCAAGCTACTATAGCAAGTTTCATTCCTCTATAGTGTGATAAATTAATTTATGTTATATAGAGGTTACCCCTCTGGCAATACCGCTATTGCTGAGTTATTGGGGTTTTTATGCAGAAAATGTCTAAGAACCTCTTATTTTCTTAATCTTCATTCTTGGAAAAAGAAAGGGAAACTTAGGTCAACTTTATTCTATTTTTTCACAAAGATCTTCGTTAAAGGTAAGGTAATTACTTCTCCAACTTGAAATTTGATTCTTAAGCCTTAGAATCAATGGTGTTACTCTTGGGGAAGTATTTTAGCTGGAATTAATGATAGAAAAGACCCTTGCTGGGTTGAATGATCAAGGAATATCCTGGGGTTTAGGTTATTACTATAATATGGGTATTATTAGGCCATTATTAATTGATTGTCATGCTTTATTTTTGTTTTAAACTAAGAACAATAAAAAATTCATAACAAGGGAAAAAATCAAGTTCTTTAGAGTTTCCGAGGCTTGATCCGAGGTAGGTGATATATTTGTGTTTTTCTAATTTATTCTATACATGCTTTTTAACTGCATCATAAGTAAAGCATGCATGATATATATTTAGGGAAATCATAAAAATATGATGTGAAATAAAAGATGTTGCCAGCCGCATGCAATAAAAAGTGTTACATGAATATACACGTGTGATTGTATATCATTATGGTTGTGATTGCATTGTATGTTGATGCCACGACCCAGGGTGTCACACCCACACCCTAGTGAGTCAAACAAGTATCATATGAACACATGCTTTACAAGTCACCTATGATGAGAAAGTAAACTACTACTATGCAGATATATTTACTAATGAAGTTTCACATACAACACATGTTGACTAGCTGAACCGATACATGTGACAAGTGAAACTATGAATTCAGATGATAGCTTTACAATGCCTACAAAGCCTCTACTGGAATACATCATTGTACCACTATGAAATACGCATAGTAAAAACTCGGCAAAGCCCCGAATCAACCTGGAGCTCACCAACAACTGTTCAGTATCATGTGCTTCTATTGGGGAGATCTACTAGTTGAGTACATGTACCTGCAACATGAAATACAACGTCCCCAATAAGGGACATCAATACGGAATAATGTACTGAATATGTAAGGCATATTATAACCATATGTAAAATGAGAGCTCATGTGAAACAAAATACCAATAGATAAGGACTAGAGACCACCTTTGCTTATACCTGTGGAATCGTGTATGTTACATTCTTTTCTTTAATTTTCTTCGCATTATAACATTTACAAGACATATGAGACAAATGACTAGCTGATCAGCGGTAGAAGAGGATGACCCATGCTAGGCATTTTAATCCCTGAGATGATGTCTTCATAATTCCACAAACTGGGATCGGCCCATGCTAGGCTTTCGCCCCTGAGCTTTCACCCTTTTATAACAATTAGGATTGGCCTATGCTAGGCATTCACCCCTGAGTTGCCACCCTTCTATACCAATTGGGATCGACCCATGCTAGGCATTTGCCCTTGGGTTGCCACCCATAATTATACAGATTGCTTCACTGAGATTCTTTAATCTTTTATATTGTTGTTCTGATGTTTATAACTCTTTGGAGATTGTTCTTTTGATGATCATCACTCTTTTGAGATATATTTTTGGTGGTCATAATCATTGTTGAGATTTGGAACTATGGACCAGTAGTAGAAGACATATGAATATGGATTTACGATAATAACAATGACATGGGAAGCAAATGTGACATGAACGTGTAATACTTAGGAGCCTATATGACTCAATAAGCATTTTGACATCTAAAATTGAAGCACATATCAAGTGAAGACATTTAATAATCAGCCAAGAGAAAAGGGAGAACCTGGGCAGATTCAACTTTTGGACGGATACATATTCCAAGTAAAAGTACATATAAAATGTACCATAGAGCAAACAGGGATCTTGTGAGGTAACATTATTGTCTAACACAATGGGAGTAATAACGAACAAAGGGAACGTATGAACATGTGAAAGGATGACATATATGATGGAACAGATAATTGAAGCAAGTTGGCAAGATATGGGCAGATTGTATATCCATCATATAAACATATGTACCATGTGTAATCTAAGATCATTTTGATTTATATAAGGGGAATACGTGCCAAGGGTACTTTGACGATATTAGAGTACTCACTTTAATCAGTCACTACCAAGGACACTTAGAAAACTTACTTTGTACTACAAGTGTTGGATTCATGCCAAAGAAATAGGAAATCAAATAGCCTTACATACCTTATCCTCTTACCAATACAACTATCACGATTTAGCCTCGCCTTTTAGGTTTTAATCTACAATATAAGTCATGATAAACTAAAATTAGCAGTTATCACACCATGAGACCCGTAAAATAGTAGCTAAAACTGACGGATAATGAGCCCATACATCCCTTAAAATAATGTGTATCACCAGACCCTCCTTCTCTGCCCAATACATACATTATATATCCTTTTCCAAGATTACCCAAGCTGCACCAACCACAATACACATAAAACAACCTCAAATATTCTTTATCATACGACCAATTATTGAACTCACCACCCCCTTGAGTTCTTTATGACAGCACACCCATAATTCCTCACTCAAACTCATACATAAGGAGGAAGAAAATGGAGAAGTCACCTTACCTCAATTTCTGTAACTTCTTCTTATAACTTGAATTCATCTAGAACTTCAACTTCCCTTCACACTTAAACCAAAGAAGAGGAGAAAAGTATCTTCATAATTAAGGAAAGTGAGCAGTAGCTTGTGGTAACTATTGGGTTTTAAAGGTGTGAACAGGAAATGAAGGGTTGTGACTCTCCTGAAGGGTTGTGACTAAGCCGAAGGGTTGTGAACAGGAAATGAAGGGTTGTGACTAAGCCGAAGGGTTGTGACCTTTATGAAAGGTTGTGTCCTTTCTAAAGGGTTGTGACCATTTGAAAGGTTGTGCCTTTTCCAAAGTGTTGTGACCTTTCTGAAAGGTTGTCTTCTTTCCAAAGGGTTGTGACCTTTACCCTTTGTTAGCTATAAATACAGTGGTTTTCTCTCATTTTTCTGGATCGAATTCTTCCCTTCCTTTGCATACATTTCTTACAAAACAAAATCGATCGATCGTGTCTCTGTGTGTGATTCGTTGCTGTCATTTTGAGTTCGTTGAAATTATCGAAGTTTGAGGTACCGCTACTTCTTTAATGGTTAATCCATTTTATCTTGGGAGAAATTAATCTGCAACCTCGGGTACTTGAGGGGATTAAATTTCTTAAGGACATACAGTGGATTCTGTGGACTCGGATAGTTCTTTGTGTTTTCCTTTTCATCTTTTATTATTTCTGGTTTGCTAATCTGAATACAGGAGCACAAAAAGCTTAAGAAATTTAATGTTGGTATTTTATGTGCTAAGGAAATTACTTCTATTTTCTGTGTTCTTTTTACGGGGAAAGAAAAAGAAGAAAAAGAGAATTATTATATCATATGATAAATTAGATTTGGGATGAATTAGTACTACTTTAATATGTTCAAGTATATTTTTTGTAGTAAGTTTTCCTTGGATGGGTAAGATTATTTTTATTTTCTTCCCAAGTGCATTCAAGCATTGCACCCCTTCAGTTTTCTTTTCAATGAGAAAAACTATTTTGTGCATAAAGGCTAAGATGAGCACTTTAATTTTTTCCCTATATTCTTGGTTTTATATAACTATGAGAAGAAGTAAATGAACAAATGTTGTCTCCTAACAATATTTGAACATGAGTTTAGTTTCTTGTTGAAATTAAATGTCTTCTTGAGGAAAATAGGAATATGATGGAAACTGAGAAAAGGAAAAAAAAATTAGCAAGAAAAGTGACTTGCATGGAATTATTGCTAACAGATAGAATATGATTCAATGAGAGTAAAAATTAGGTTCTATCTTTATTTTCCTTGATTATTATTTTCTTTTTCTATCCTTTATAAGTTATGAAATTTATTTCATAAATGTTAGGATATATGATTATTATGTGATGATCTTAGAATATATCTTTATTATTATTAATATGTATTCTGTTTAGAGGAGAAAAAAAACTTTTGTAGTTTTCTACTCCATTTGAAATTTGATTGTGTTTGACTTTTGGAGATTTTTTTTTACTCCTTTGATTTGAAGAATATAAGAACTTCACGAACAAATCAGATTGTGCATTGGTTCGAAGAATATAGAAACTTCACCAATTTGTTAAATACGCTGTTTGAATGAATATTCTGACTTGAAGAGTACAAAATCTTCGTCAGAAATATTAAGGCTAAATGATTGAAAAAGATAAAATTTTCATCGTTAGCTCGATACAGTGTTGTGTTTGAGGTTTCTGGAGATTAAAACCTTTTTGGTTTACTACTCTGTCTGAATGTGAAATTGATTCAAAGAATATTAAAACTTCATTAGAATTCAAGGTTCATTCGGTTAACGATTAGAAGAATATAAAAAACTTTATCGTTAAACTAGAAACAAGTTGTATAAAGATTGAATCTTTATTGTTAGTATTCTAAATACTAAGTGGTTTGTCAAGTTGTGACAAAACGGGGAAAAAAAACCACTAGTGACATAAAATTAGTGATTTTTGTGCCAGCAATGGGTGTTTATATGGATTAAATCTCCAAAAGAAGGCTTCGTGTTGCCAATGTGTAAGCATGAAAAAAAAATATGTGAAAAATAATTTCAAATACTTGAAAAATATTTTTGAGAACATATTTAAAATGTGGGGGGTTCTTTACTTGTGATAAAGATAAAATTAGACTTACTATCTAATTTAAATTTGAAAGTACAAGATATGAAATTTAATGACATTCTTGTATTATATTAGACCCGCAGAATTCTTGGAGTATATTTGATATTATGGACGTTGAGTCTCTCTTGACTAGTATATGATATGACTAGTATAAAACCACAAAACTATATTACTCGTTCAAAAGAATTGTATTCTTTGATGAAAAAGTTTCACTTAAAATATTGTGATTTTTCATGAAAAGATATGTCTATTAAAATAAATAAAAAATTGTATAGACATGAACATTGGTGAAAAGTGATCTGTTATGTTTGTGTTGTAAAACAAACATTTAAGTCATATTGCCCTTATTGGACGGATGAGACTATGATCATGGGTAATTTTATAACAAATTGAATGTAATGGAAAGGTCTTTCTGAAAAGGACTTATGACAAGGTGTTGACTCTTAAACAATGTATGTATTTGAGAAAGTTATAAAAAGTAAAGAACAAAAAAAAAATTGTGGTAAAAGGTTACCTTACAGAAGGTCTTTTCAAACTTAGTATTTCTATTTGTTCTTACTTGCTTGAATCAAATTGTTTGTGAAATAAATGCTAAGGACATTTCAATGACAAAACCTTGCAAAAACTGATCAACTTAGAAGTTTTGCCTAACTTCTAGTGCAATAAATCAATATGTCAAGTATGTGTTGTTGAAAGGAAGTTTAATACCTTAGAATTGATTTACACTAACATTTGTGATATGAAGTCAACACCATCTCGTGGTGGGAAAAAGTGTTTCATAAATTTTATTGACAATTGCACTAGATATTGTTATGTTTATTTGCTGAATGGTAAGGATGAAGCAATAGAAACATATTGGCAATATAAAACTGAAGTTGAAAATCAGTTGGATAAAAAGATTGTCATGATTAGAAGCGGTAGATATGGAGAATATGAATCTTCTTTTGCAGAAATATATTTGGAAAATGGAATCATCCATCAAATTACTGCACATTCTCACCTCAATCTAATGAAATTGTTGACAGGAAAAAACCGAACTTTGAAGGAAATGTTGAATGTCCTATTTATAAGTTCAGGTTTACCATAAAATTTGTGGGGGGTGCTATCATTATAGCAAAAGAGAACAACAAAAAAAAAATTGTCTGTTCAGAAAGAGAGAAACAAAAAGTTTTGTTTTTTAGTAAAGGGAGTAACAAATAAAAAAAAACTTTTGTTTGTTAAGAAAGGGAGCACCAAAAAGTTGTGTTTGTTCAGGCTTTGTTGTATCCTGATAGAGAATTGTTTGTCGTCCCATAAAGTTTATACAAGCAATAACTCTTGAAAGATAGTGATCAAACAATTTTCAATACAGTCTATTTCATATGAGAAATGGAAATGAGGGAACTATTCCCAAACGGGTCAAAATAGGACCTAAGACTTTGGATTGTATGTTCATTGGATATGCTACAAATAGTAAATCATGTCGATTTATGGTTCATACGTCCGAACCGTAGGATAGTCAAGTGAAGGGTCTTAACGACTTTGGAAAGAACCAAAGGAGAATGTACTTAATAAAGAGATTCGGAGGCATAGTAAATGTCAACGGACAAATTACTTCCTACGAGTTTGATTTTGTAACATTTCTTCTTGAAAATGAGTCTCATATATTCTAAAAGTTATGTCCTTTGTGGACTCATTCTCTTTGAGAAAAGGCTGTCAATAGTAAGATAGATTCAATCTTGAGCAACCATACTTGAGAGTTGATTGATCTTCCTCCAAGAAATAAACTTTTGGATTCAAATTGGATCTACATAAGGAAAAGAAAGTTGATGAAACTATTGACAAATACAAAGACAGACTTGTTGTCATAGGCTTTAGACAATAAGAAAGCCTTGTTTGACAGATAATAGCACTAACTAGGATTACATCAATTCATATGTTAATTGCGCAAGTTGCAAAATATGGCCTTCAAATTCGTCAAAATGGATGTGAAAATATTTTTTTTAAATGAAAAATTGGAGGAAGAAATTTACATGGAACAACCCAAGGGCTTTGTGGTTCTGGTAAAGAAAAGAAAGTCTATAAACTTGTTAAGTCACTCTGTGGACTAAAAACAAGCGCCCAAATAATGACATGCGAAGTTTGACCAAACTATGTTGGCAAATGAATTCAACATTAATGAATGTGATAAATGTATTTACATTAGAGACACTCCAAATCACAAGGTCATTATTTGTTTTTATGTTGATGACATGTTGATCATCAAAAGAGACATTTCTGACATAAATGCTACTAAGCATATGCTAGAAAGTAACTTCGATATGAAAGACATTAAAGTTACTAATGTGATTGAGAAGGTACTTGACAAGTTCAAGTATTTGGATTTCAATATTGTCAAGACTCCAATAAATATGAGTTTTGTACTTCAAAAGAATAAAGTCAAAAGCGACTCTCAATTGGATTATGCTAGAGTATTGAGAAGTATGATATATATCATAAAGTATATGCGATCAGATATAGCATGTGCTATTAGTAAACTGAGTCGGTTCACGAGTAATCTCAATTAAACTCATTGGATGACAATTAAAAGAGTTTTGGAAGAAATTTATTGAAAGATTTTTGGCCCAAACCTTTTAGCTCCGGTATGCATACACTGTGAGAGTTAATTTGCAATAGGTAGGGCATGGAGCATGATGTATAATGGAATGTCTCGTCATATATGATGTAGACATAATATCGTTAGAGAACTACTCTCTAGTGGAATTATCATAATTGACTATGTAAAGTCAAATGATAATGTGTCGGATCCACTTATAAAAGGCCTAACTAGAGAGGGAGTTGATAGATTATCAAAGGGAATGGGACTATGGCCGAGAACAAGTCATTGTGGTGGTAACTCTACCTAGAAGACTGGAGATCCCAAGATCTAGTTCAAGGAGATCAAACAAAGTCATTGATGACGGTTCAACATTGTCAAAAAAAAATTTATGGTCCATTCTCATGATAAGACAATGTTCAGTAACAAGGATAAATGCATTAGGACTTTTAATGATTTCTAAGTTTGATACAGGGTATATCAAATGGTGTATTTACGGGATAACACATTTAGAAATCACCTATATAAGTGTGAAGTGCTTCAAAGAGAATCCGGTAAGGCCAGTTCTCTACACACTTATAAATCGAGACGTGTTCATGGCTGAAACGAACAAAACAATGAGAACCAAAAACAGTTCAAGGGTTGATTGTGTGACTTATGTTGTCTAGGTATACACCAAAGCTCGATGGTTCAAAGATATCAAATCTACCGATTGACCGAGTATATCCGATATATGTTCACTATGGAAAGTTCAAAGGGAAACCCACTTATCCAGAGGCAATCAATCCTTAATTACGAATCAAACAGTTTTTCATGCATATGTTTTAACAATAGTCATTCCCTATTCATGTGGGGGATTGTTGGGTTTTAAAGGTGTGAACAGGAAATGAAGGGTTGTGACTCTCTTGAAGAGTTGTGACTATGCCGAAGGTTTGTGACCTTTATGAAAGGTTGTGTCCTTTCTAAAGGGTTGTGACTGTTTGAAAGGTTATGCCTTTTTCAAAGTGTTGTGACCTTTCTGAAAGGTTGTCTTCTTTCCAAAGGGTTGTGACCTTTACCCTTTGTTGGCAATAAATAGAGAGGTTTTCTCTCATTTTTCTGCATCGAATTCTTCCCTTCTTTTGCATACATTTCTTACAAAACAAAATTGATCGATCGTGTCTGTGTGTGTGATTCGTTGCTGTCATTTTGAGTTCGTTGAAATTATCGAAGTTTGAGGAACCGCTACTTCTTTAATGGTTAATCCGTTTTATCTTGGGAGGAATTAATCTGCAACCTCGGATACTTGAGGGGATTAAATTTCTAAGGACACACAGTGGGTTCTGTGGACTCGGATAGTTCTTTGTGTTTTTCTTTTCATCTTTTATTATTTCTGGTTTG
>JAJOOH010010333.1:0-13442 GCA_029582605.1 Solanum gracilifrons | reverse complement strand
GTTGGATGTTCTTAGTTTTTACTAATTTGGGTTTCTTTTGATTTGTGTGTGTTTGTTTTAGTTTAGATGGTATTTGAGTTTTTGATGATTCATAAAGTAAAGTTGTGATTTTTATGCTGTTGGGTTTTGTGGGGTTGGATGTTCTTAGTTTTTACTTATTTGGGTTGGTTTTGATTTGTATGGTGCTTGAGTTTTGATTGGCGTAAAGCAGTGATTTTTTCAGACAGTTTGGTATTGTGGAGTTTGATGTTCTTGGTCTTCACTAATTTGGGTTGGTTTTGATATGTATATGTTTGTTTTAGTTTAGATGGTGTTTGAGTTTTTGATGATTCATTGGTGTGAAGTTGTGATTTTTTCAGGCAGTTTGGTATTGTGGGGTTTGACGTTCTTGCTCTTCTCTAATTTGTGTTGGTGTTGATTTGTATATGTTTGTTTTAGTTCAGATGGTGTTTGAGTTTGTGATGATTCATAAAGTAAAGTTGTGATTTTCTTTCTGTTGGGTTTGTGGGGTTGGATGTTCTTGGTTTTTACTAATTTGGGTTGGTTTTGATTAGTACATGTTTGTTTTAGTTTAGATGGTGTTTGAGTTTTTGATGATTCATTGATGTGAAGTTGTGAATTTTTTCAGACAGTTTGGTATTGTGGGGTTTGACATTCTTGCTCTTTAACTAATTTGGGTTGGTTTTGATTTGTATCTGTTTGTGTTTGTTTTAGTTTGGTGTTTGAGGTTTTGATGATTCATTGGTATAAAGTAGTTTTTTTTTAAAGATAGTTTGTGGGGTTCGATGGTCTTTCTCTTCGCTAATTTGGGTTGGTTTTGATTTATATGTTTGTTTTAGATTAGATGGTGTTTGAGTTTTTGATGTTTCATCGCCGTAAAGTAGTGATTTTTCTACAGTTGGGTTTTGTGGGCTCTTCACTAATTTGGGTTGGTTTTGATTTCTATATGTTTGGTTAGTTTAGATGGTGTCTGAGTTTTGGATGTTTTATTGGTGTAAAGTAAAAAAAAAATTCAAACAGTTTGGTTTTGTGAGGTTCAACGTTCGTGCTTTTCACTAATTTGGGTTGGTTTTGATTTGTATATGTTGTTTAAATATGGTCTTTGAGTTTAAAGTAGTGATTTTCTGCAGTTGGGTTTTGTGTAGTTCAACATTCTTTGTCTTGATTAATTTGGGTTGGTTTTGATTTTTATGTGTTTTCATAATTTCTTCCTTCACCATCAGAAAGATGGTGTTTTGAGTTTTTGATGTTTCATCGGCATAAAGTAGTGATTTTTCAGACAATTTGGTATTGTGGAGTTCGACCTTTTTTTGCTCTTCTATAATTTGGATTGTATCTGATCTGTATATGTTTGTTTTAGTTTAGATGGTGTTTGAGTTTTTGATGATTCATCGGCGGCAAGTAGTGATTTTTTTTCAGACAGTTGGGTTTTGTGGGGTTCACGTGCTTGCTCTTCACTATTTTCAGTTGGTTTTGATTTGTATGTCTGTTTTAGCATCTCCTCCAACACTTGCTCATTCTCGTCCTTTGTCACCTTGACCCTGTGTCAAGTAGCTATAGAAATAGGGTTGAGCTGTATGGCAAGTAGTCAAACAGTTATTTCTATCTACTTTCTGCTCCTTTTACTTCTTCAGGAAAGAAAAAGAAAAAGGAGAAATGATGTATATTGTCTCTTGTGCATGCCCTCGTGAATAAAGGAAGAACAGATAATGTTATTGATATGTGGTGAATAAATTTTATTTGTGAAGTGTTTTGGGCCTTAAACTACCTTTTGTTATTATCTTATATGCCATGGAGTTATGTTTTGACCTTCCCTTGTTGTCTTCTTCATGATGTTTAATGAATGTCCATGTGCCTGATAAGATTTGTTATTTTTTATTTGAGAATTCTAGTTTTGATAAGTAGTGATTGGTACTTGGTGAATAAACTTTTTTATATGTCACGGAGTTAAGCTTCAACCTTCACTTTTTATCATCTACAAAATCTTCTGATAAGATCTGTTATTCACTAATTGAAAAAAGTAATCTTAAAAGAAAACTAAAATTTGCTTACACCAGTATACCAGAACTAGTTTGGGATTGGGGCATAATTAATTGATTTATCTGTTTTTTTGTTAAATTCCTGCAGTATGGCAGGCTCGGCACCAGAAGGTTCTCAGTTTGATGCTCGTCAATTCGATGCGAAAATGACGGAGTTGTAAGTTATCTCTTCTCCCTCCTGTTCTGAGGTTATTGATCATCACTTTCTGCTGATATTTTGCCTCTAGCCTTTGCCATTGATTTGATTGACTTTTGTGGTTGTTTGATATGCCAAAAACAGACTTGGTACTGAACAACAAGAATTTTTCACATCATATGATGAGGTTTATGACAGTTTTGATGCCATGGGTTTGCAAGAAAACCTTCTGAGAGGCATCTATGCCTATGGTAAATTGACATCTCCTTATAATTCTGGTTTCCTTTCCTCCGTTCTCAGATTTTACAGGCACTGAACAGTGTTTTGAATTTCTTGAAGGTTTTGAGAAGCCGTCAGCTATTCAGCAAAGGGGCATCGTTCCCTTTTGCAAGGGCCTTGATGTTATCCAGCAGGCACAATCTGGAACTGGAAAGACAGCAACTTTCTGCTCTGGAGTTCTCCAGCAACTTGATTACAGTTTAGTTGAATGTCAGGCTCTTGTTCTTGCACCAACCCGTGAGCTGGCACAACAGATTGAGAAGGTTATGCGTGCACTCGGTGACTATCTGGGTGTGAAGGTTCATGCGTGTGTTGGGGGTACCAGTGTCCGTGAAGATCAGCGTATCCTTCAGAGTGGTGTTCATGTAGTGGTTGGTACTCCAGGCCGTGTCTTTGACATGTTGCGCAGACAGTCTCTTCGTCCCGACCACATCAAGATGTTTGTTTTGGATGAAGCTGATGAAATGCTCTCCAGAGGTTTCAAGGATCAGGTCTCCCTTTTACTTAAATTTTTGCTGTTTTATTCTGTTAGTTCAATGCAGGATGTGCCTTTTTATTTGTTTTACTCTGTTATGTTTCTGTGTTCGAAGGTTAACACATTAGAAGTGGATTATTGCCTCACTTTTCATCACTTCTGAAATATAATTCACCTTCCCTTTTTTGATAAAGTAAACTGGATTACTTTTTAAATGTGTTTATCTATGAGTTGTTGGCGAACTAATAAAGTGATGGCTGATTTGTTAGTAATATGAGAAACAATAAACTTCTTCTCAGTTATATGGACTCTCTAGAATTCAAAGTTCTTAAGTCTCATATCTTATCTTTAACTAGTCCCAAACACTAGATCGGATGTTAATAAAACAACTAAGTTTGACTCTCAACTTGTTGGTATTGCTGTATGAATCTTCTGCTTTCATTGTGTTTTATCATTAAGTCTTCTGGGATAATTTATCTTCCATGAAATTTTAGATCTACTTGTTTCCCTTCTGCCACATTTCAATCATCGTAGTCAGGTGCCTATTGTCCAGGACACTTCAAGGTTTGCGTAAGACATGAGAAAATTATCTCTGGCAACTTGTTTGATGTGGTCTTTTATTTTGTACTATTTATATTCTGTCAAATGTGAACATGTTTAATCTTGTCAAATCATAAATGAGTGCACATATGAAATCCTCTGCATATCGACGACCACTCATTTTGAGGATATGTCTGGTCTTAGAGCCCAAGATTCATCCTTGTGGCCAAGTCTGCATTGATTTCAAATGTGTAGGTCTTCCTCTTGCTTTTATAACGTTCAATTGGCTTGAAAATATATGCTGGTTAGTGATCCGCTTGTTGGTGAATACCTCCCAATCGCAGCCTTGATGTTTTCTAACGTCCTTTAGCAATTGCTGGTGTTTCCCTTCTTTGTTTTTATGATTTAGCCTGTTCCGTGACACAATTTCTATTTTCCAGATTTATGATATATTCCAGCTTTTGCCACCAAAAATCCAAGTGGGTGTTTTCTCCGCCACTATGCCACCAGAGGCTCTTGAGATTACCAGAAAGTTCATGAACAAGCCCGTGAGGATTCTTGTGAAGCGTGATGAGCTTACTCTTGAAGGTATTAAGCAATTCTATGTCAACGTTGATAAGGAAGAGTGGAAGCTTGAAACACTTTGTGATCTTTACGAGACCTTGGCCATCACCCAGAGTGTCATCTTTGTTAACACCAGGCGAAAGGTTGATTGGCTCACTGATAAAATGCGTGGCCGTGATCACACAGTATCTGCAACTCACGGAGACATGGATCAGAACACTAGAGATATCATTATGAGGGAGTTCCGATCTGGCTCATCTCGTGTGCTTATCACAACCGATCTCCTTGCTCGTGGTATTGATGTCCAACAAGTCTCCCTTGTTATTAACTACGACCTGCCTACTCAACCAGAAAACTACCTGCATCGTATTGGTCGTAGTGGACGATTTGGAAGGAAGGGTGTTGCTATCAACTTTGTTACCAAGGATGACGAAAGGATGCTTTTTGACATTCAAAAGTTTTACAACGTCGTAATTGAGGAGCTCCCAGCCAATGTTGCTGATCTCCTTTGAGGTGATTTTGGCTGTGAGGGGAATTGTTCCTTCCCTACTGGAAGTAGTCTAATATATTTATTCAGAGTGAACAACTGCAAATTTTGTCTGGTTTTTGTTATTTTGTTTTTGGAAGTGTCCAAATAACTTTGGATTTGGTTGTTTGAATTTTGTTTATTTGAACTATTTTTCTATGGACGTTAGGCTTTTAGTTCTATTTTCTAATGTTGGTGCTATATTTATGCCCACTATTTCTTGCCCAATCAATCAAGATTCATGTAGGGTAGGTCCTCCAAGATTTGTCCAACCAATCATGATTCATGCTGAGTAGGCTCTCTAATCGAGAAATATGAGAAGCGAATTGTTGTGTGGATGAATTAATATCTATACACTAAGTTGAGGTAGATCTTGTGTCACTCCATCTAGTCTTATGAAACTTGCACATACCTATCACTTTTGGAAAGGTTTGAAATCCTTACTTTCATGTAGGGTCCAAAAATTTGACAAATTCATTTTTTTGGTTATGACTTGTTAGTTGTTTTTCAACATTTTTTGCTTGAATTGTTGACCATTACCTGACCTCACATGGGAGGTTCCTCGCCGTGTGATTCTCTCTCCAAATAGTCTACATGATATTCCTTTGATCAAGTAGATCCTCTAATATAGAAAGTAAAACTTGCTCAACTAATTAAGATTCATACAAGGTAGATCCTTTAATATGAAATGTAAAAACCCCTTCAAATTGTTGTTTCTTGCCTAATCAATCAATTAGAATTCATGTCGGGTAGGTCCTTTAAGATTTGCCCAACCAGCAAGAACTTATGTTGGGTAGGTCCTCTAACTGAGATCAACCAATTAGGATACATGCATGTAAGGTCCTCTAATCGAGAAGGTAAAACTTGTCTAACCAATCAAGATTCATGTTGGGTAGAGACCCTCTCTTCTAAAGAAGGTAATACGTTTCTACATAAAAATGGAGAAATCTCATCCATGCAACAACTTCTGTTGTGTTTGAGTAGACCCCTCTCTTATAAAGAAGGTAATACGTCTCTCGATAAAAATGGAAAAATCTCATCCTTGCGACAACTCTTAACAATGCCTATACCAATGTTGTGTTTGAGTTGATAAGAATTTCTCATAATTGACTTCACTCCATTCATACTTGCTCCAATGCTATTATAATGCTTTAGAGTGATGCATGTAAATGCAAATATACAAGGTATGAATTTGACATAACTCAATCGTATATGTGTTTAAAAAAATTCACTAAATACATACATATAATAAACTATATAAACTCAACAACATAAATTGGTTGGGATTTTTGTGGCAGAAATTTTAAATTTTGAACTTGCCTCTTAAATACAAAACTATGTGTAAACTAAGGAAGTAATTAAGACTTGATTGAGATCTACAATGAAATTAACTAGAGAGTAATTTTCTTTAGTACTTAGGAATTATGATTGTCAGATTGATAATAAAGTATCTTATTATAATACGATAATTATATATAATTGTACTATATCATCAACAAATTTAATGTATTCCATAATTGGAGTATAGAAATATTAGAGTGTATGTTAATCTTACGTCTACCTTAAGAAGATAAAGATATTTGAGATAAACTCTCGACTTAAAGAATGCAATAGCAAAAATAAAAGTCTAAGAGCACAAAAAAATAACAAAAGTAAAACCACTACTTGGGAAACATAATACAAATTTACATAAATATAATTATTAAGTCACATCAAAGAAGAATTATTAAGAATATATCAAACTCTTTTTTTTGGTTTGCTTTTTGGTACATTATAATTATATCAAACTCTCTATATTTCACCCAAAAAAAATCTACATAAAACCATTTTCTCCCTCCATTTGCCTCATCTCTACTATATAATAGTATAGTATAATATTATTATTATGAATATATTGCAAAAATCAAGCAAATAATTGATAAATAAAAATAAAAACAACGAAAAAAGAGTTGAGAATAAAAACTACATTTAACTATCTCGATCTTTTGAATTTTCCATCCAAATTATCACGTGTTCACTTTTTCTACCTGAATTATTAACAATTATTTATCAAAACATACATAACTATAACTATTCACATTTTCTACCTGAATTATTACCAGGTTAAGATAGAAAAAAGTGAATGACTTATGGTTAACGTGTGATTCGATAAATATTTTATCATACTTCGGATAGAAAAAACTTCCACACCTAATAAATAATTCATCGAGATAGTTTAGGTGCGTTTTTCACCTTTTACTCACCCAAAAAAAAAATGAATCAAAAGGTCCATTTTAAGATCTTCATGCGTAAATCAGCCTTACATTTAGCATTTGTAGTTGAAGCTACCGCCGGAGTTTTCCCCGTCGGAATTCTTCCATGGATTCCGTCACAAGTAACTCTGATCCCGACTTCCTTACTTTTCAGTTTATCCATTTTCGCTAACACCATTGTATCCAACAAGATCTTCATCGGCAATCCATTTTTTCTCTTCAGATCTGATTTTAACGATGAAATTGAATCCGCATCGAGCACTTGAGACGCCATTGATAGAGTTGAGTGAATGATCGTGATGTTATTTGGACCGCTGCTGAATCCTGTGAACGATCCATTAGCTAGTAAAACTGAATTCGAGTTCACAGTTAAGGAAATAGGATCGTAGTTGTAAATCAGCTTTTTGTTAGGGTTTTTAGTGGAGAGTGTGAGATTGAGCTTAACGGTGAGGTGTGTAGTGTCGTCGGAGGTAGTAGTGAGTTTGAATTGGATGATTTTGAGTGAGGAGACGGAGAATGCCGGAGGTTTTGGGCGGAATAGGAAGTAGAAACCAGCGCCGGCGATTGCGGCGAGGAGGAGGACGGTGCAGATGAGGAGGAGTGACCAGAAACAGCAGAAGCAGAAGCACCGGCGACAGGTGCAACGGCGGCGATTGTGTCGGTGGTAGGCAGTTGGAGTTGGTCGGTAAGGGATGCGATTCGGGTTGTACATTTGGTTCTTCGCCGCCGGAGGATGAGATTGCGGCGGTTTTGCGGCGGCTTTGGCATTGACGGCAGCGCCAGCGGCAATATTGGTGGCATTGCCATTTGGCTTAGCTGAAGGGTGAACTCTGTCAGCCATTTTTGGAGAGAAAAAATAAGCTTAGATTTGGCAGAAGAAAAATAGAATTTATATTTCTGTCGTTTCATAAAGGTGTTTGACTAATGTCGGTGGATTCGGCGAATTCTATTATGCTTGCTCGGATTTTTCAAAAATATTATCGAGATACGTGTTATATAGATATCAAAATATTTTGTAAACTCCGAACAACATAAGAATTAGTCGATCTCAATAGAAGATTTAGTAGATAGTTAAGTATTGTCTTACTTTTATATGGATTAGACTTAATGGTAGTTTAACGTTCATTAAAAATAATAGTGATGGGATAAAAAAAAATTATGTTGTTTGGTTGTCATGTTTGAGATAACTTATCTCACCATTTATATCATAGTAATGGGATAAGTTATCCCAAGATAGCTAACCCAGGATAACTTAACCTGAAATAACTTATTTTCAACCAAACGATTACATGTTTCGCCTTTGTACCAATATTATTAGCCGTTTTGTGAGCTGTGATTCATGTTACTTTCCCTTGTGTTTTAATAAATGTATTATTTTGTTATATGATGTATTATCTAGTACTTGTTATATGTTACTTTATATGTGTTACATTCTACTTTTTATGCTTGATTTATATCGATGAATTTCTAAAAAAAAGTTATGCTATTCGAATTTAAAAAAAATACATGTTATATAAGTTCTGAAATCTTTAGAGAGCTTGAGTAACATAGGAATTAGTCCATCTCAATAAAAGATTTTGTAGATAATTAAGTGTTGTCTTACTTTTCTACATATTAGACTTCGGGATAGTTTGACGTTTCGTACCTATTTCTTCTTTGTATCAATATTAGTAGTAGTTTTGTGAGTTGTGATTTATATTATATTGCATTTGATTATGTTTTAATTACTACAGTACTTTGTTATGTAATGCTTTCTCTAGTACTTGTTATATGTACTTATATGTTACTTGATATGTGTTACATTCTATCGAAATGAAATTTGAGCAAAATTTATGTACTTTCTATCTTTACCGACCTCATTATGTAAAATTATATTAAATATGTTGTTGTTAGTATGTAAAAATATTCGTGTATATTGATAAGTTATAGCAAATATCTTATAAAACTAGTTGTTGTGAACATAAATTGAGGATTTTTTTCGTACATACTTCAGTATTTATGTAACAAATTCATCAAGTCAAATACCAAATATGATAGTTAAAACCAATTATCAATCGAGCCATTAATTACCAAACAACAAATGATTAAATAAATTATAAATAACAAAATAAAATAACTCTTAAATATAGAAAAATGCCAACTTTTTTTTTAACAAATTGATAAGGAAAGAATAAATAAAACAAATAAAGTAGAGTAACTTGGTTAATACAAAAGGAGTATGAAAATTTGTGAAGTATAGGCAAAGCAAGCGTCAAAGTCTCTCTTCTTAGTTTTTCCTTCATTTGGTTCCAAGTACTTATAAATTTTTGAATTTAAATTTTATAAATTTATTTTAAAGATTTTTTATGTTGAATTAAGATGTTTTTAAAGTTATAAACTCATATTTGGTGGCTATTGTATTCGTCATGAATTTTTATGCAAAAATATATATATGTGTGTAAAAATACTAGATTCGGATGAATCTGGTATTAGTACTTGATGTTCGCCTCTATTTGAGAGGGCGGAGGGGTGAGAGTGAGGATAATTTATGACTTTTATATTAAAATATGATTAAATAGTAAGTTAAAATTTAGTAATAGAAAAGTATGTAGTACAATAAATTCTACCAAAAATGTAGTACAATAATAATTATGTGCATATATTTATTAGGTTGATTTGAATATTAATAAAATTTAGTAATAGAAAAGTATGTAGTACAATAATAACCGATCTCCTTGCTCGTGGTATTGATGTCCAGCAAGTCCCCCTTGTTATTAATTTTGTCCAACGAAATTTTGATAGATGGGAAGAAATCACCTACTAATATCTTGCCTTCGCTAAATTTTGAACTTTGAATCAGAGATTTAGTGATTCTCTCATTGACCACTGAACCATACTCGTGACTCTTCCTAGTGTTTGTGTTCTTGTATACATAAGCTTTCTTAAGTTAGAGAAAAGAGAGCATGTTTGAACTTTGAAGTGAAGAAAGAAACATGAACTTGAATTGTAGAAACAAAATTTCAATTGATTGAAAAATAACAAGAAATTTCCAAGACTCCTCAAAAATACCGCAGAGTATGTGTCAAATCTTCCAAAATAGCTACTTCTTATACTTGGAGGATCAAATATGGATGCAATATCATTTTTGAAAGGTTCTAACCTATATCTTTAATTGGTGCAACATTACTCGACCATTTTGATCCGTCCAAATTCAACCTAACTTGCTAATTTGACACCCCTAACATCATAGTTTCACATATATATCTCTAAGTCCTAACCTAGAACTCTAGTTGGTTTGCGGGATGAGATAAGCAAGAATATTCATGATATTATTTTATCTCACCTTCTATATGGGATAGTAATACCACTATTTCAATACAAATAGTGAGATATAAATCTCCGATTTTCCTAATATCTCAAATTAAATATGAAATAAAATTAATTTATTCCAAAATTATTATCCTTATCTCACGTACCAAATAACGGTTTAAGAAAAAGTTGTGGGTAGGGTTGAATGCTGCAAAGTTGAGTTTTGATCACGCGAATGTGTTAAACTTTGTCACATGATCCTCGAATATACAGCTTTGCTATGTTTGTTGTTTTTTCTTTTCTTTTTTTCTCGATATTCGATATTTGTTTTCGTATCTTAATATAATTTAAATTTACGCCGCATATATAAAAGCTCAATTAATTTAAAGAAATGTTCTTTACCACAAATTATATCCAATCCATGTAGTATGAACTCGAAGTTTCTGATTAAAAATTTAAAAATCTAGTTAATTTTTCAAATAGTTACTTAATAACAACTATTATCTCATAAAGTCACCGAATTTTATTTTATAACATAAAAATCACTCAATTAATGTTAATTATCTCATAAAGTCGATTAATTATTATTATTTCACCTACAAAATTATGCATACTTCATGCACGGAACTGCCTACGAAACTCTAATAAATAAAGCCAAACAACCCATGCCCACATGTATTTTCCCTCTCACAAAAGAAAGCCTATAACTTCTCTTCCTATCTCCCAAAAACCAAAAGTAGGATAAAACAATTTGCCATTTTTTTCTCCATTTTCAATTAATCAAATTTGTGATTTTTTTCTCTTCAAGAACACTCGCCTTGTCGATTCCTCCCCTCGTTCCTTAAATGGATGGTGATGGCCAATTATTAGTTCCACAAGGGCTAACACAAGAAGAATTTGCAGAATTGGAACCACTGATTCGAAATTACCATACCTTTGAGGATTTACCAAACACTTGTACTTCTCTTGTGACGCAACGCATAGACGCGCCCGTCGATGTCGTGTGGCCATTCGTCCGTCGTTTTGATAATCCCGAAAAGTATAAGCACTTCATCAAAAGTTGCAGGATTGTGTCAGGTGTGTGATTACTTCATAAGTTTCAATTGATGTTATGACAAACATATATTATTATAATAAGTGATAATTTGATTACATTATAATTTAATTTACCTTTCGCGTATGGACAAATGAGACTTCTTCTAGTGATTAAGGCCATGCCGGAGTAAATAGAAACACTATTGATCTTCTCAATGAAAAAAATAATCTCACCTATGAACCTTATTCATTTTTCTTGTTCAAATTAAACATATAAAATTTGTCCAAAAATGTCGTAGTGATAATATACTTGAATTATCTTTTATTAATAATGTCAATAGTTCGTTTTTTATTTGTTTAATTCGATCAAAATAAAAGTCTCATTTCTCTTTCTGCTTTTTTATTTTATATATGTACTACTTTGCTAGACTTAAAAAAAAAAAAAGTTTTCAAGTATTTCACAATATAGTGCATTTTTATGTTATGATGACCCTTTCTTAATCATCACAATTCCTCTCATCAACAAAAGTTGCATTTTTATACAATAATCGAAATATTGTAGTAAGTAATTGATCCTTCTTACAAAAAATTAAATTTAAAATAAGTGGCGGAGTCATTATTAACTTACATTACGTAGCTGGATAATATTGACACCATTCTTCTTGATTTCTTCGTGAATTTAATTATGTTCATGTATATACATTTTATTATTAAAATAAAATATTAGACCAACCATTTCTTTATATTTTGATTTTTCTTAGTAAAAATTCTGATTCTGTCACTCGATACAGGTGATGGCGGAGTTGGCAGCATAAGAGAAGTCACAGTTGTGTCAGGAATACCTGCATCAACAAGTACAGAACGTCTAGAGATATTAGATGATGAAAAACATATTTTAAGTTTTCGAGTTGTTGGAGGTGAACATAGATTGACAAATTATAAATCAGTAACATCAGTTAATGAATTCAACAAAAATGGAAAGATTTATACTGTAGTTTTGGAATCATATATTGTTGATATTCCAGAAGGGAATACTGGTGAAGATACAAAAATGTTTACTGATACTGTTGTGAAATTGAATCTACAAAAACTTGCTTTAGTGGCAATGTCTGCTATGCATGGGCACGAATAATTAATCGCGGTGAAAGGAGGATTCAAGATTTAAATTTGATCGTTTGGTTAATTTTTTAATTAATAAGTATGGTGTTTGGGGCGAAATGTGCTTCCTTTCATTAGGACATGTATGGAATAAGATTTGACAATTTTTATGTATTACGTACGTACAATTGTATGCAATTATGTAATCGTGAGTTTGATTTTTGAAATGTTCCCTGTATTTTTAGTGATTCTTGAAATATATATATCTATATTTTGTGTGCGAAATATATGTATGTTAACATCCGACTCAAAATTATTAACGGTATTGGCAACCTCTCTTACATTTTATGTTTTACAAATATGATCGGTGTATACTTTACTTTTTCAAAATTTTACTTACGAAAAACTACTGAATATGTTATTGTCATTATTGTTCTATAAAAAAGAAAAAAGGAGCCTAACTTTATATGAATGAAAAGCTGGCAAAATGCCTTATCAATGTTTGTGTATACTCCAACCTTAAAGGGGGGAAATATTGTTGAACTACTCTATTACTTTTTGAATAAATGTGAGGGGGAAAAAGGAGAGAAATAAATTTAAAAAAACAAACAAAAGAGAGAGGATACACTACTGTTGTTACCACTGAGAAACTTGTGACTTACCCCTTATAACATGTGATATTAAATTTGCTTTATTACTCACTTATTTTCTTCTAGTTTATATTGTTTGAAATTTGACTAGAAGAAAATAATTTGAAAAATATATGCATATATTTTTGTGATTAAAAGAAAGCAATTTGAAAGTGTATATATATATATGCATATATTAACTATGATCATGTTAATAAGCTAAATGGTTCGACTATACATTTACACAAGTTTTCCTTAAGAAAATGAGTACTTTTGTTGTGATTTTCTCTTCAGAAAAAATTAATGACTAAAGATAAATTGTTGAAAATGAAAATTTCATGTGTTGATATTATTTTGATATTACTTGTTATCCGTGCGATGATAGTTTATTGAAAACTGCTCATCATTTAATCATAAAATGTATTTGGTCTACTTTTGTTAAATGACTTTAAAACATTGTTTTGGGTGAAGTTGCAACAAAATAACATTGCAAGGACTTTGCATCAACTTAACAAAAAGCATTGAAGATGATGAGAAAACATATTGTGATTGCTAGTTTTGGAGATTTGATTTTTCATATT
>JAJOOH010010329.1:0-11627 GCA_029582605.1 Solanum gracilifrons | reverse complement strand
GCTTATCACTTGTTTTGATTTAAAGGATGATTTTATTTGTTTCCCTAGAGTACAGGCTTCACACATCTTTTCTTCTTTGAACTTAGTTTTAGGTAGTCATATTACTAAGTCCATAGTGATGAGTTTATTTAGTTGTACTTGGTTAGCGTGACCTAGTCGTTTATGCCAAAGTAGAGGATCTTTATCCAACACACTTAGACATACCAGATTCTCATCAGATGTGATTGAAGTGTCTACGATGTAGACATGTTTGTCCCTTTTTTCCAGTTAAGACTACTTTTTTGTAATTAGATTGATTACTTCAACACCAGTGGATAGGAAAATTACCCTATTTCCCTTGTCGCATAGTTGGGATATACTCAGCAGATTGTGTTTCAGTCCTTCCACGTAGTACACCTTTTCGATTGAGTGTTCATCAGATCTTCCAATCTTCCCAATGCCTTTGATTTGTCCCTTTTTACCACCACCAAATGCTACGTACCATTCCACCTTTTCCTTCTTCAAGTGAGAGAAACATTGATTTATCTCCAATCATGTGTCTTGAGCAACCACTATCCATGTACTAATGTTGTTTGCTTCCTCTCACTTCTTCCTGAAAGAAAATTAAAGGTTATTTTTAGGAACCCAGATCAACTTGGATCCTTTGTTTTGATCAAAATGATGAATTAGATCTTTGTTTATCCAGTTCGAAAGTCATGTTTTGTTTAGAAGGTGTATGTTCCTTAGATGTGTGTTAGTTCTAGTTCTTTGACAATTAGGCCTAGAGTGACCAGTTTTACCACAGAGACTACAAAATAGAGGATTTTCACTTTGAGATTTCTCAAAACCTATTCCAGTCTTGATATTTCGAGTATTGTTACCCAGATGTGTGACTATCATGGATGACCTTGTCCATTTATTTGCTCTTTCCAAATCAGTTTTTATCCTGGACAATTCAAGATTTATTCTCCTAGATTTTTCTTTTTCCAAGTTTAAGTCATTTTTGAGTTTATTCACTTCATGTTCATGCTTGGGTTGATTACACGCCTTTTTTTTACCAAGAATTTTCAGTTTTATATTTTCAGACTTTGATGCTAGATTGCAGGTTTCAAGTTGCTGAGTTTTCTGCAACAATTGCTTGGTTTTCTCATGTAGTTCACTGTTGAGTTTTTCGAGATCGATATATTCAAACTTTAAACTAGTCATGGAGGCAAGCAATTGATTCTTGGTTTTAACTAGTTCTTGAATTGTATCTATAGATGTGAGTGTTCAAAAGGATAATTTTTTCTAAGAGAATTTTTTTAGCTTATCTTTAAGATCAAAGAGATTTACCTCCATTCCTTCAGAGTCTGATTGAGGTTCAAGTTCTGATTTCTATGGCCATTAAAGCAATGTCATCAGCATCTTCTTCATACATGTCCGAACCTGCTCCCCAAGCTGCATACACTGCTTGTTCCTTCTTTTTGTTTTTTCTTTTGTTTAAGAGTCCCCTCTTCTCTTTTTCAGCCCTTTCCTTTTTCCATTCTACTTCCCACATAGGACAGTCCTTAATCTGATGATCAGTTTTACCACACTTGAAGCATCCTCCACTTTGTGGTTTCTCTGTAGTCTTTTCCTTGGTGAGTGGTGACTTTTTGCCAGAATTCATTCCCCTTTTGAAAAGTTTCTTGAAGTTTCTGTTGATCAACGTTAAATCTTCATCATCTATATCAGATTCATCACTCTCAGTTGCTTTAAGTCCAAGATTTTTCTCGTTGTTTCCTTCACCTCCTTTATTAATATTCATCTCATATGTTTTGAGATTTCCTACCAGTTCATCCAAAGTCATATTGGTTAAATCCTTGGCTTCTCTGATTGTAGTAACTTTTATTTCTCATGATCTAGGCAAGGTCCTAAGCACTTTGTCTACTTGTTCCTCAGTGGTGTATATTTTTCCCAAGGAGATTAACTCATTTACCACAGTAGTGAATCTGGTGATCATATCTTGAAGTGATTCTCCGGATTTCATCTTGAAGGCTTCATATTCAGAGCATAGCCTAGCGATTCTGAATTTTCAAACTTGAGTTGTACCTTCATGAGCGTTCTGTAAAGTGTCCCATATTTGTTTCGCGAAGGTACAACTTGAAATGCGATTAAACTCATCAGGTCCTAGTCCACATACAAGAATACATTTGGCTTTTGCATTCTTTCCTAGCATCTTGTAGTTAGCTTCTCCGTATTTTTCTTTAGGTTTTGGTACAGTGTTTCCTTCACTATCCATAACAGTAGGAGTTAACGGTCCATCAGTGATTTTAACCCATAGTTCATAGTCTTCGGCTTGAATGAAGTCTTCCATCCTTGTCTTCCACCATGAGTAATATTGACCATTGAAAAATGATGGCATGTTGATGTGTTGCCCTTGACCATGTCCGAGAGGAGGTGCAGAACTCATAATGATCTTTATCTTGAGTTATTAGACTCTTTGATTAAGATAATCCGCTCTGATACCACTTGTTGAAATTCTTACCTCCTTAATTCTGTAAAGGAACAGGTACTTACTACTTGTTCCTCGTTATTTGAAGTTAACAGTAAAAAGAATAACTCGTTCAAAACTTCATTTTATTTATAGCACTTTCAAATAACACAACGATTACAAAAACTATGTAACCTAAGGAATTATAAACTCTAATTCCTAGCTACCCAAGACAAAAACCCTCAGGTTTAAGTCTTCTATAGTTCTTCAAGTTCTTCAAACTTGTTAAACGAAACCTACTCTCAACACTTGATTGTATTCAAAACTCTTGACTACAATCGTACAACTTTTCTCTCAACTCGCAGCACTCCCCAAGTAAATATCAAAACTCTCACAAAACTCTTGATCGTGTTTTGATTTTCTCTCAATGTAAGTGCGCAAATTTCTCCAAAGAAACCATTGCCCTATTTATAGATTTGGACTTGAATAATCCAAAACCTATTTCAACTAGAAATCATACGTGTGCTCTGCTTCCTTTTTCCTCTCGAAACTTAAAAGCTCACGCCTAGAATTCATGCTTCATGTAGGACTCCTCCTAACAAATTATAAGCCGCTACTTTATTTCCAAAACCTTCTCCCAGTCAGATTTGGATTATCTTGGAACATGTTGATATGACTTGTTCTATGTAACTTGACACTTTGACATTCTTCAAAATATTTAGACTTTGTGCTTCTTACACTAATATTAATATAAAAGTCGTTCAAATTTACGTGACAGCCAGGTTCGCCAAGTCCTAATACTTGTTACTTTTATGGACAAGTTTTTTTTCTATCTCGACTATTTCACCATCAACTACATGATACTTGTATGAACCAGTTTGTTCGGCAAGCACCTCGTTTATTTCACCAAGGGATACTTGTTACTTGTCTATATGTCCTATGTTATTTCATTGTTTGATATATGTTACTTGTTCCGATCAAATTTTATTTTGTTTATTTTATTCCGATACAACATATATAGAGACATAATTTTCACTATCAGTAAATTGTTAATTTCCGATGGAATTGGTAGAATTTGACTCACCAATAATGTTTTGAGTGTATTTTCATGTAAACAATCCTTACCAACGAGCTAAATTCCATAAAAAAAAATGGGACTTTTTTTATCTAATAGTATATTTTAATTTGTTTTTATTTTTAATTGTATTACAAGTCTATGATCCTACAAAAGAGAGCATGCCTTTATGAAAAAGAAAATATCAATTAAACATTCTTGAGAAAAATATATTCGCAAATGAAATGAGAGTCGGAGCCATGATTTTAAGCTTTGAAATTCGAATTTTAGTTAATCCATATATTGCTGAATGCATGTATTCATGTTCTATATATAATAGTGCATACAATACAACAAAAGAAATATACGGTGGCAATAGATTTTCCTTATATCATTGCATCCAAAATTGTCTTTAGCAACAGTTATTTATATATATTATTACTGCTAAATATAATAGAGCGGCAATTTTTTTTATTGCATCTAAATCCTTTATTTATCATAATTATAGATTCACACATAATTTAATAAGAGTATTATCTATTAGATAGTGTCGAATAAATGTTGCACAAATTATGCGGCAATAATAATTTTACTATGCGACAACCAATTCAACAAAATTTTATGTAGTTATTGATAGCTCCAATCTCTCAAATAAACTATAACACCGCGGAAATTCCAACTCATATCAGACCTTGAAATAAATTTCTTCAGACTGTGTCACGGAAAGCATCTATGGCTCGTAAAAGTATCTACGGATCATAGGTGAGTTCGTAGAACCATACTCTAAAAAATTGTTCTCAAGTCCAAGTTTCACGAACCGGACTAGAGCTCATAGAACCTTCTACAGTTCGTAGAAGGGCATCGTGGACTCCAAGTCTTGAAACACCCTGTAAGCTTTCTACGATTGAACAGGACTGCTCATCAAAGTTCCTAGGGGCCGTAGAAAGGATATGTAGACCCCAACTAAAGAGATCCAGAACCCAACTTGTTTTCTACGAGAGGGTATACGGTCTGTAGACTTTTGTACGGATCGTAGATGGCCTTTCGTAGACAACTTCTATCAGTTTTTGAGAGGGGCTATTTTTAGTATTTTTCCACCCTTTCTAATCGTATACCCCAATTTTTTTACACCTAATTAAGGTCACAAGAAACCCCTAGCACAAAGTTTAGTTGGAAGCTTCCTTATCGATTAAGTGTTGATATAAGATTATACTTAGGTCAACTTCAAATGATCATATCTCTCAGCATTTAATGAATTTGGTAGCTTATAATTCATCAAATTAAAGGCCTATGAATCTTCTGTCCAATGCCACAAAGTTTGCATCATTTTGAGTTTGGAGTAAAAAGTTATGCTCGTTTTAGTGAATCTTTGTCAGGAAGTCGAAGTTCTACGTAGAAACTTTCGTGAAGTGTTGCTGCACTTTTTTTAAGGAACTTCCTGCACGTGTTCCAAGGTTATTTTGGTCCTTTCCCAAGCTTTCTAACCCCATTTTAAGTCGTTTTGACTGTTTTAATGGAGTATATCATTCAAGTAACTAGATTTCCTTCAAAATCATCAATCTAAACATTCAAGTATCTAGAAATTCTATCAAAACTCACCTAGGGTTCGTCTTCTCAATCAAGAACCCTAAAACTTCCATGTCAAAAATTCAAGATACAAAGAGAATCCTTCCACCCAAGGTTTTCCCACGTTCTTCCACTCTAAGAACTTCATAAAAAAGTTTCTTCTCTCAAGATCAAGCACCAAGATTTCTAGATCAAAGATTTCCTGGTAGAGCATCGAATAATCTGTCAATTAAGATAAGAATCGGATAAAAATAAATTTTACTTAGTATTTTTGACGTTTTACTTCATTGATCGCTACATCTAGTGCAATAAAAGGCAAAATATGCATCACACTCGTAGTGTAATAAATGGTAGAGCATGGATAACATCTTTTTTAGTTGTTAAGATTACATTATCTTAGGAGTAGAAGAGCATGTGATGTATTTGGCAACTTATTAAAAATGGTTCTGAGGTTGGTGGTGAATTTATCAATTGGAGGTGAAATCGGCCTTCCTACATATATGGTGAATTGCAAGATAAGGTATATGTTGATCAACCCCGTGGTTACATTAAATATGGGAGCGAACATTAGGTTTGCAGATTGAGAAAAGCATTATTATATATATGAGCTTGGTATAACAACAACACTCGAGTTAAAGTGGCGTTTCATGAAGTGATATGTATTGTATGACTTTTCGATAAATCAGAGGTAGGTTCAATTGCATAGTTAAAAGGATGAAACAGAACACAAAGGATATTGAACTGATTCAATAAAAATGCAAACAAAGGTTATGAAATAGTAGCAACGGAAAACAGAGAAAGTGAATTAGGACAGAGGAGGTGCATCTTCTTCATTTCTGGATAGAGCCTGCTCCACGTCTTCTCTTGCAGAATTAACAGCAGCGTCAGCTTCAGTAATAGCTAATTGGGTTTTTAGGGCCACCCAATTCCTGTCCATTTCAGCTTCATACTTATCAGTGTTGCATCTCACCTGCAATGCGTTTAGCTTGGCTTCAACTCGAGCTTTGTCTGTTGCATCCTTATGACGTAGCTCATGAACCAATGCCAAATCAGCCTCTAACTTGGCCACCTTTTCTTGCAAGGTATAGTGCATGGACTGAAGAATAGCGTATCTGTCCTTCCTTAAGGAGACTTCCCCAAGTAGATTCTTGTTGGCTTTTGTTAGAACGTACAATTCAACTTCCTTCTCCTCTTTCTCCCGTTGAATCTCTTGAAGTTTTTGGTTCAAAGAGGATGTCGTAACCTTTAGAATCTCATTGTCAGTCTTGAGCCTTTCATTCTTTGACCTCAGCTCATTTGCCTCCGCCTGGAGCCCTGCATTCTTTGACTGGAGTAAGGGGATTGTACCCCTCTTATCAAGATGTTGGAGAAAACGTGAACTGATCATTTCTGGAACCTTTCTCTTTTTTGTTGAGACAGATGTTGCAGAATGGGAAACCCCACGTTTTACAACTCTCGTCATCATCATACTTTGAATGTTAGTAACAGCGGCCCCACATGAAGGAGGCAACTTGACAATGGGACCTACTACAAGAATCTCCAAAAATAAAATAAAAGACATCGGAAATATAAAACAAAACAATAGACAAGTGTTCTTATAGACACTTACCTATAGGTTTGTCTATAGGGGCTTTTCCTATTCGACGTTGTGGTTGAACAATTTCTTTTTCACCCCTCTCCTCATTGGGAGGAGACGGTTGTGAGCTGTCCATCAAGGATAGGAAAGATAAATGTTAGGAAAAAAATATATTTTATTGCTAATGAAAGAAATCAAGTATCGTATTGAATCGACCTTAGTACACATATGGTTCCGTGTGACATATTTCCCATGTCATTTTCTTGTAATATGTTGTTGCGTGAGAACCAATTTCTTTGAGCCTAATCGAATAAATGTACAAAAATTAGCTTGTAATTATATTTATTTTTATTTACAAAAAATTAATGTGAAGTATTTCAAAATATAACAATTTATATGCATCAAAAAGAAAAAAAAAAAAAAAGGAATAAATTACCATAAGAGCTTTGAGAGGATCAGTGGATGACTTAGTTGCACTATGAGAGAGAGTCTTTTCATTTGACGACATTTTTTCAATCATATTCTGTAAAATAAATTGAGAATTACAAAATAGACAAAAAGATTATATTAACGTCATGCAATTTAATTATTGTGATCGTGAAAAAATACAAATTTGTATTATATAGTAAAATATATAATTAACATAACTTAAAGAAATATTGAAGTCTAGAATATTAGAAAATATTAACAAGCAAAAAAGAAAATCACACAAACAGACAAGTTTTTTTATAGCTTATATTTTACAGAAGATATTAATATGAAAGTTCAGTACTAAAGTATATATCTATATTACTACATGTTGTTAATGGCACTAAAGATTTGTGTCAAGAAAATCTATGTTGGATTATTGTAATTAGTTGAAAAATTCAAAACAATCATTCAATTTTTATGTAATTAATATTTTGATACATATAACTTTTCTAATAAAAAATCATTAATTCTAACTGAGACATTCTATTGTTTTGATTTATAGTAGTCTAATAATGTAGTTGGCATTCAACTCTTGCTTATTCATACAATAATTGTCTAATTTGAACCCCCCAAAAAAATTGTTTAATTGTTCAAATACCAAAAAAAAAAAAAAATGAATGAGGGAAAATGATAAATTTGAAAATCTTTTAGGTTTAAGAAAAATAATTAAAGATTTTCCTTTTTTACTCACAGCAACTTATCCCTGCTTTAGGTAATTGAATTGTCACATTATTATTGATTTCAGAAAGATGTATTTTTAAAGACTGCTACAATAGAATATATTCAAGTAAAATTAATCTACAATTTTTAACACAGTTTATATAGATAAAATAATTTTATTTAAAATCTAAAAATAAATAAATACAAATGTATGAAACAAAAATAAAGAAAATAATCATAATTTCTTTAGGTGGTTATCTTTGAAAGTGATTAACTTTTAAGAGTCTTAAAAACTCAATTTTTTAACTTTATGATATCTCAAATTTTAAATCTATACCATTTATGAATAAATGTTAATGTTTTTTCCTTTTCCAGTATTGTATATGTTGCGATACAAAATTTAAATTATATAATCTAAAGAAAAAAAAACGAATGTAGGTCCATAGACTCGTTAATTAGGACTCACAAAATAATTTGTAGAAAAAATGAAGAATTAAATCATGCTAGAGTATATATGAGAAATGAAACATAAAAGAGAGGAAAGCACCTTTTATGAGTTTTGAGGTATGTGGAAAAATAAAGAACAAAAATGTTTATATTTATAGGATTATGAAATTCAATGAGAAAAATGGTCAATGAAGTTGCATCTTTATTTAATTTCTTATTAATTATATTATGACAGTAAAAAAGGGTAAGGACAAAAAATATTAATTTAAAAGATTGAGAATTATTTTTTCTTGGCAACTTCTTAAATAGTTCCAGATCACACCACAAATATATATTAAAAAAAAACAATAATATGAATAAAAATAACTTGTTTAATTTAGGAAAAAGTATAAATATATTTCAAATCTAAGTAAAGTAGTTATAGAAAATAACTCAATGTAATACAATAAATTAATTAGAATATACACTATGGATTGAAATTAAATTTAAATTGCTAGATATTATCACTATTGTGGATTTATATATATATATATAACGTAGTTTTAATAGTTAACGAGAAAGGAGATATCAACAATACAGACCGTAGTTTTAATAGCTAACGAGAAAGGAGTGGTCAATAATATAAACTCATGCGGTCTTGAAACAATGCTAATTTCTGATATCGTTATTAGTATAATTTCTTCGCTTCAAATTAGGCTCAGTCTTGACTCTTGATAATTAATAATTAAGCAAACTAACACGTCATTAGTAAGAAATTGCAATTCACACTAACGACATAAATGTTGATAAGTTATATCGTAAAAAAATTAACATTTTAATTAAAATCGACTCTATAATCAAGTGAAGAGGTTGTAATACTTCTATGAGTGAGGACAATTCAATGTAATATTTGAAATCAACATAAATTATACGGTATACGTCGAAATTAAACTTTAAGGGCTATAATATAATGATTAAAAAAGAAAACTCTAAAAATTAAAAAGTTAAATTTCATTAGTACTCTTCTTATTAACAAAATGATCCAAACTTAATGTGCCAATAGTTGTGCTTAGGCTACTCTTGAAAAACTAAAATCCCTATTTATCATTAAAATTATCCCAAAAAAAAAATTCATCTTGAGTTAACTTCACTAGAATTTTTATATTTCATTCAAAGTTTATAGCAATAACAATATATTTAGTGTAGTTCTATAAAGTGAGATCTGGAATGAAAAAAATATACACAGACCTAGTTTTAACTTCAAATTTAAAATATCTTATTAAAATTTAGTGAAAAAAGATGCACAATTTCTTAAAAGTTTCTTGTTGTTCATTTTGTAATATGGAGAAAATCAGACATGACATATATACTAATCAAAAGAAACGTTCATTCATTGTTGAGGGTCATAAAGATTTCAATGAGTGTATTTAAGTACAAATAAATAGTTATGATGATATTTTTCTATCATGGATAAAACAATTTATGGATTATCTTATGATTAATATATGTATTAATTATATAAATTTCTAAATTGCAAGTCAAACACTTTATTAAATATATTAAATTGTATTCATAATAAGAGCATATTATCATACATGATTATTTATGTAAGATTTAATAGATAAATAATTTAAACATTTAACCAACTTTGAAAAGTATAACGTGTACCTTTTAGTTTTAAAAAAAGAGTATAAAATGTAGGATATAAACTAGTTAGGTTGTTCAAGTATATATCAAATAAAATGGAATAAAACATAGATATTTCATTTCATTTGGCCTCGGTCAGTATAAATGTGTCTTTTTATTTGGCCTCAGTTGGTATCGATGTCCTCCAATTTTAAATGTACACGACTAAACATTTAATTTTGTATGAAGTTAAACAAGTGAACACACCATCATACATTACACAACACAAATCAGTTTGAGTGTATTCCAATTTCCACGTGAATTGTCATGTAAGACATTACATCTATTTGCTCAATTTTATACAAATTTAAGTGTCGATGTGAGCAAATTCAAATTTGAAGAGCATAAAGTCAAATAAAACTAAATTAAAGCACGTTTATGTATCATACTTTTTAGAGATAAGGGTAAAAAACACACCTAAATTATTTCAATCTATTGAGTTTCCTACCTAAACTATCATCATTCAATGGTCAGTGAAACACACCTAGACATTCACTAGACCAATTATTTATCCAAAAATGCTTCTAGACACGTTTGCTCATAAAATCTCTGTCCACCTGACATATGCTCTATTTGCTGGTAGACTAAATTTTTAAATATATCTTTAATTGATTTTTTGAAATTCTAAACTTTCCATCAGAAATATTGATGTCACGACAGAGATGAAACCACAAGTAAGAAAATGGAGAAGATCATGAATGTCACTATTGGAATAAAATAATTTATACAGTAATTATTTTAATCTTTAACCTTAACCTTTAATCAAATATTAATTTACTAATTTGCGAAATGAAATTATTTTTTAACGTAGCAAAATTTTTAAGCAAAAAAAATGAGTATACACAAATCATTAGAAATTAATCGAGATATGTTTCACTAATTATTGGGTTATAACTCAGTTAATAAATCCACACTCTCAATACGACAAGTATGAATAAAGCAATTTAGTTTAAATGTGTTTTTGACGTTTTTAACTCGACTTTTTAACATATTGTAGGGTCATAATCGTCATTGCACAAGAACACATCCAGAACCTTCCCCTGATAAACGAAAGGTTCAATTCAAAGCTAGTAGAAACTCGAATCGGAGGCAAAAATGGGGTCGACTGCCATTTCTACACAACAAGCATTCCGCAATCTCCAAAAATTCACTCCTTTAACCTACGCTAGCAGTTGTAGAAGTTTAAGGAGTAGGAGAAAATGGGCGGTGCCGGCTAGGTGTTGTTCGCCGGCGACGGATGTAGCGACGGCGGCGAAAGAAAACCGACGGGAATTGCTGAAGAACGGCGACGATAAGCTGGAAATATGCAGAGTATTGAACGGGATGTGGCAAACTAGTGGTGGATGGGGAAGAATCGATCGAAACGACGCCGTTGAAGCTATGCTTAATTATGCAGACGCTGGGCTTTCTACTTTCGACATGGCTGACCACTGTATGAATTCCATTTTCACCTCTCCTTCTTTCTAGCATGGAAAATTACACTGTTTATTTAGTTAAAATTATTTTTTTACATTTTAATTTTTATAAAAAGAATGTTTTTTAACTATTATTTATTTTAATTTTTCATGTAATATGATTATGATCATGAACTTACAAGATATTTTGGTATAATTTACATTTTCTTACTTTAAGATTATATGGTTCAAAATTCTTTCTTTTGCTTTCTGAAACTCATATCAAGTTAAAATTCATTGAAATAGAGGCAATATCTATGTATACTGCTTGTTGAATTCTTTTGAGTTTTTTTTTTTTTTTTT
>JAJOOH010010327.1:0-12149 GCA_029582605.1 Solanum gracilifrons | reverse complement strand
ACAGTCAGTATTCAGTCTCAGCATGTTATAAATTTGGTCATTGCATCAGCTAGCTCAGTATTCAGTATTTTCAGTATCTATATCATGTTCAGATTATTTCATTGCTTTATTGCTTTGTTCAGTTATATGTTATTTTAGTTTTAATCTATCCTGCATGCTCAGTACCTTTCAAGTACTGACACATACGTGCGCTACATATTCTCGTGATGTAGGTTCAGGTTCTCAGCATCCAGATCACGCTTAGATCGGTTCCCAATCTCCAGTTCAGCAGAATCAGTGGTGAGTCCTCATCCTCCGAGGACAATAGTCACGAGTTTCTTTTCAGTACTTTTAGTCCTTAGTTTCAGTTTTTCTAGATCTAGTTGGGGCATGTCCCAACACTTCTAGTCAGTTTAGAGGCTTATTTCATACATAGTTAGATTCAGCTTAGTATTGAGTTAATATCTTTTTTTGTATTAAACTCATCAGTTTTCATATATCTCAGTTATAGTATATGGGTATTCCCCATCTATTCATCTTATTTATGATTTAGCTTCCGCATCAGTTTATTAGCTTTAGTATGCTCATGATCATGCTAGCAGGGTTAGCTTGGGATCACTTGTGGTCCTAGGTCCCGTGTCCGCGTCTCGGGGGTAGTTCGGGGTGTGACAATTAAGGAACCAATCCAAGCTAGGTTTTATTAGAATAGCTCATTAAATCTTGAGAAAAACCTTTTACAATCATCTTTCATGCGTATTTGGGAAATCCTTTCACAACACAAAAGCAACAACACTAATGTTTTACTCTCAAAGCAAATCTTAAATCATTTTCATAAATTTCATAATAACATGCATATCTTCAGAAATTCCTCTTTTATGACTCAAAGCTTCATCATATGATCAATTCTAGAAAACATGGGTTCACGGGGATGCAACTTAAAATCATGTAATTCCTTAAATTCATGCATAAAAATACATAAATCATTCAATATTATCGTAATTGAAAAGAACACATGTCAATGGAATAAAGCCCTAACTCAATTGGGGAATCTAACTTTACAAAAATGGAGAATTTAGAGACCCTGTGGAGGAAAAGACTCCATAGGTGAACACTATCAGACCTTGATGCCAAAATCTTACTATCAATGGTGGAAATGTATACTTGACTTGAAACCCTATCCTTCTTCTTCAAGCTTATAGAGAGAGAAATATTTGAGAGGATGAACTTGCTCTTCTTTTAGGACTTTGAGAGAATGAATTTATTTGGGTGAGTTCGGGTTAAAAACTTTTATATAGGACTTCTAATAGAGCGTAAAATGACATAGTATTGGGCAAGAATAATTAGTAAAAGACCTAAAAGACGCTCTTAAAATAACTGCCGACCTTCATCGATGACCCGACCTATAATTTGTTGATCAAACCACAGACCGTATTGGCTGGTTGTTGATGAATTTAGAGACCCTCAATTTCGGACTCCCTACAACGGATCCATGTACTATTTGTGGGTCTATGTACGGGCCATACGTGGCCAGTCGTTGGTCTCCACTTTGACTCTAAAATTTCTCAAAGTCAGGGACTCATCATGAAATGTTCCTACAACTCCTGTATAGGTCAACGAACTGTCCTGGTGAATCGTAGGTAAGTACTGGAACTTGACATTCTTGGAAAACATTGGAATTCCACCCATGAAGTGACCTAAGGTCCGTGTCTCAGTCCATGAGTCGTTGGTGGCTCTGTCGGTACTAAAACCAGATCCTGCAAAAGCTGCAATTTTTTACCTTTTTGAATCCGAGGTGTTACACTTCAAAGTCCCCAAAATCCCTCCAAGATCTTTCTCAAAATTTCTCCCTCTAAAGCTTGAAGAAGAAGTGTAGATTTCAAGATCAATTCTCCCAATTCACCATTTATTGTGGGCTTTTGACATTAAGATATGATAGTGTTCACCGATGGAGTCCCTTCCTCCGTAGGATTCCTAAATTCTCTAATTTTACAAGTTAAAATCTCCAATAAAAGTTAGGGTTTTATTCGATCTCATGGGTTCTTTTTAATTATGATCCAATTGATTGTTTTATGTATTTTTAGGCATGAATTGAGATAATTACATGTTTTTAAGTAGAATTCACTTGAACCCATTTATGATCCATGGTTTCTAGATTTTGATCATATGATGAAGCTTTTGTACTTTGGAAGATAAATTTATGACGATATGCATGTTTTCTTTATGAAATTGTTGTAAATGATTTAAGGTTGGTTTGAGAATGAAACATCGATGTTATTGTTGTTGTTGTTATTGTGAAAGTAGTTTTCTCACATAAAGGATTCAGAAGGTTGAAAGGTTTTCTCACCTAAGTTGCATCGAGATTAAGGAGCTATCCTAATGAACTCTATCTTGGATAGGCTACTTGATGGTGCCTTTCCATGGATACGAAGACAATTAAGATGAATGACTATTCCATGGGATTTAAGCTTTAGACCGAGTGGACAAGTGGAAATTACCCATGTCCCATAACTATGTGCCACCATACGTTTGTCATAGATAGACATTTCCTAGTGGGTCCACCAAACCTATGAATTTTATGGTTCTTACCTATGCAAGTAAGGACATCTCTTTTCGGTGTGGGATAGATACCAGATTCCATGTTATAACTCACATGGTCTGTGTGTTTTAAAGATGATTAGCTTGCATTGACATGATTATGACATATGTTTTTTAACATGTTATTATATAATTTAGCTTGGTCATTGCATGTTATATAAATTATGTTAACATGATTTCATAACTCTTATGCATGCTATCATACTTGGTGCATTCCATGTTGCATACTTGTGCCTGCATTGTTTCACTAATGTAGGGTTTGATTCTCCTACCTCTCATACTTGTGGCTAGTTATTCCGTATAGATATTGAAGATTGGTAAGTCCTCATATTTCGAGGACCAAGACTTTTTTATTGCTTTCATGTATTTTTATTTCAGATTTTGTATATGATGTATAGGTTACGTCCCAATCACTTCGTTATGATATAGTATATAGTAATCCTGATCTAGCCACGTCCGGGAGGAGGAGGATCAAACCCTAGATTTTTAAACAATATAAATACAATATGCATCAGTACTTTGAATATACTGAATACGGGAAAATGCATAATATGGTGAATTTTAAACATGGTATTCATGAAACAGTTAAACGTAGTAAGGCCTTTAAAGTGAAATCTTAAATCATGAACAAGGTCGATGCATATTTCAAAACTATAGGAAAGCTTGGATAAAACCTTTGAAGAAAACACAATTAGTTTATGGGATATTTACTTTTAACAAACAATATACCATGTGAGCTATAACATGGAATCTGGTGTAACCCTCACAATAAAAAAAAGAGAGCCTACTTGCCCAGGTAAGATCTCTGTATCATCATTATTGCTAAAGTCGATACACTAGATTAGGTCATCTAAGACAATCCTAAGAGGGAACATAGTTTGAGATAAGGGAATTGCTACAAAAGATCAAATCTTACTCAAAATAAGGCCTCCATTCTAAAGTCTTCTCTATGCTAAGTAGATCCCAATGGAAAAAGACATAATCATATCAAAATACTTGGAAAGGCAAAAATTAAAGACTACCAATACCACCATAAATTTATATTAGAATTAATCTTTTCAAAACTATGATTTATATTAAGACACTTACCTTCCTAAGCATCTAAATCATGATTCCTTTGAAATGTGAGAAAACCTTTCACAAATCATTGAAACATTATTCTAAAAGTATCCTTTAGTAGAATACATCAATTTCATAAAACATCCATAAATCCATAATCATAATTTATCAGCTTATAATCATAGTTCATACTCCTAAAATAGGCAGAGGCATGAGTTCATATGAAATCAATTGGAAATTATGTAATTTAATCGAATCATGCATAATAAGATTGAATTTAAGCAAATGAATCATAGCGGATTGAACCCATGAAGAATAGCATGAAACCCTAAGAGAATTGGGTGAAATAAAAATAGAGAATTGATTATATTTTGGGACCTAATTGATGAAAGGAATCCATTGGTGAAGTTCTCACATACCTTGGGTAATCAAAGCCCTAGGAATGGAAGAGGTGACCTTTAAACTTAATGAAACCTTAGCTTTGCCTTGGGAGAGAATTTGAGAAGAAAACCCTTGAGATAATTTGTAAGTTTTAGTGAATGGGAGGGCTATGGGTACGTTAGGAAGGCTAAAATAAGTTATAGAATCTTAGAATGTTCTAGAAACAACATAGTTTAGGGGTTTAAAGAGTAGGAAAAGACCAAAATACCTTTAATAAAATCTATCAGGCGACTCTTAGGGGTTGTACCTAAGGATCATAGGAACTGCTATGTTCCTTCCTAGCCACTCGTAGGGTAAGGTAGTGGAACCCAAAAATGCTAGACAATTTCCATGAGTAGCTTCTACGAGTCGTCAACCTTCCTTTGGTCCGTGGGTTGGCTTGTAAAAGCCTACACTAGTCCAAAAAATGCAACTTTTTCCCTTTTTCCAACTCAACTACTAATTTCTGGGGTGTTACATTTAGGCACAAAAGTACAAGCAGAAGATGGATCTAGGCCTGAATACCTTTGCAATAATCAAGGACGACCACCACCAGATCTCTGATGAGAGTAGTCAACATTATCGATCTAAGCTCCTTTAGTCTCCCTAGAACTCTCCTTCAGCATCTGTTACTCATTTGTTGAGCATGAGTCATCAACCTTGAAATATCCATCTCATCGATCAACACAGCGGTCTAACACTCTTTTACCACCATCTCCGAGGCACATGAAATGAACTTGCTCATCTGAGTCCTAGAGTTGTCCACCATAGTCGGAACATACTTGGAGAGTTGAGTGAATTTCTAAGAACATTTATTCACGCTCATATTGCCTTGCCACAAGTTAATGAACTCTTGAACCTTAGCCTCTCTCATCTCAAAAGGTAAGAATCGATCTAGAAAACAACCATTGAACTTGTCCCAATCCAAAGGGCCAGCATCAACAACCCTTTCTTCCTTCCATTAGTTGAAAAACACTTAGGAAATCCCTTTCAATTGGTAAGAAGCCAAGTCCACATTTTCAACAAGAGTCACGCCTATGATGTCAACAATCTTTTGAATCCCCTTAACAAAATCTTGTGGATCCTTATCCATCTTATAGTGATGGAATTTTGGAGGATTTATACTTTTGAAGTCTCAAGCCTTAGTCACCATCATTTCTTCATTAGATTTCACAGGAGCTACAATCGCATGGTTAGCTTGAGCAATCATGGCTTGGGCAAGAACTTGGAAAGCTGCCCTAAATTCTGCATGAGTGACCTGCTCATCTAAAGGGTCAATCAAAGTTTGTGGAGCTTCTGGTTCCACAATAAAGTTCCTTCTCACTAGGTCCTTCTTGGAGGAATTGTTCTGAAGTGCATAGAAGATGAGTTAGATGGAAACTTTACAGAGTTCAACTCTATCGCACGACTTTAGGAGTATCAAAGAAGTGATGCATTTTAAACGTATCATAGCCTTCTATTCATAAATATTGCCTGCTTCTAATTGAATAACACTATCAAAGACACTTTATCCAAATCTAGGCATCAACGATCGTTAATTAGTATATAACACAACTAAATGAGTTGGGGTCCAATTCCACAGGGAGCGGTACGTGTCTAAGATTCAATAGTGAAGTGTGAACATGGTCAAATCAGTCATAGGAATAGAAATTATCGAAGAAAAACATCATCTAAATCAGGGGGTGACACGAATGTCAAATAGGGGTTTTGGTTGGAAATTATCAATTACAAATAGTGGTGAACAACACGAAATAACAATAATGAGATGGGTTCTTGGGATGTAATTCGATTATATGCTAATATAGACAAATGGGTAATTGTAACTATTAGAAAATGGCTAAATATTAGTGAGTAAGCTAGGCTATAGAGGTGAAAAACTTTCTCTCGAACAATTTATCTCAAATCAAGCTGATTTCTCTTGAACATCAACAAGCATTGAAAATAAGAACAACCCACACTTTAGTCCATTCACTCTCTTAAGCTGAATGTGTGGGATTGGGTTAAGGACTCACTCTCTTGAGACGAACCCATGTCAACCCAATACCCATAGGCCATCAATCAACAAGCTTAGTTTTAAAACCTCTCTCTCTCGCAAGCGAAAAACACAAGGGTAGAACTGGATTTGCAACTACAATTCTTAAATTAAACCACAATTATTGATTAAACTCACTTTTAAATATCATCTAAACTAACAATTGGCAATACCCATAACCTAAATTAGCCCATAATCACACTACAAGAATTGGGGTTTTAGCTAGACATAATAAAAAGATAAAAATCGTTACCAAATTGAGTTTCCATCAACTGGGTAAGATTGATTTCGTCTTTACAATGTTCGAAATCAATGAATCTCAAAGACCCTCTTTCAATTTCTCAAAAGTGAAAAACATAAATTCTTCAAAGCTAAAGGAAAAACTAGAGAAAACTTGTCTCCCAGTTCAAAACTTAATAAAAATTTGTTCTAAAGAGTAATTGATACTAAACTAAATGTTCAAAAATGTATTTACAGTCGCCAAAATTCTGCTGCAAAGAGCCATTCCGCGAAGTAAGACGGGCTCGCCCAACCACTTGGCGAGCCACCCTTCGGTCATTTTCATCGCCCTTCTGCCTTGGCCTTCAGCATCCTCAAGGTCTGTAACTTTGGGCGATCCAATACTGCATCGCGGAACCACTCGGCGATCCGTTAACTGCTCTTTTCTCTCACCTACTTGGTTCTTTCCTTCGAGGCTTGGCACACTGGAACTTTAGGTGGTCAAATAGCCATTCGGTTACTAACCAAGTGGACTTGGCAATCACTAGGTTTGTATTTCTTCATTCTTTCAGCTTGCTTTGTTACTTTTTGCAAATTAGTGTCCTTGCTTTGTTCCTCAATCCATATACCAGGAAATCAAGGGTTTTACATCAGTTATTGGCACAAAATAAGCATTTGAGGACACTAAATCTATATAAATAAATCCCTAAATGAGTCCAAATCTCGGACTCATCAACATACCCAACTTAAACTTTTGCTTGTCCTCAAGTAAAACTCAAGTTCAGCAATTCAAAAAGGATGCCTCAAACAGTGCTTCAAAAGACTCAATCATGAATGCAAACAACAAGACTCAACTTACTTATGCAAGGATCTATTGTGCACTCAAAGATTCAAGTTGTGAATCACCATCATCAAAGATTCTCAAGTTCAAAGTACTTTCTTCTAATGCAAGTTCAAGCTCAACAAAGGTACTCAAATGCCCTCACACAAGAATGATTCCATATTCACACAATTCTTCAACAATTTATATTTCCAAAATCACATACAACTCTCACACTCACAAGGATGAACACATGCATGACTTCACCCATAGGTTTGCCCTTATTTTCTAACCAACATTCATTTCAGCTCACTGAAGATCAAAAAGGTCTTTTCAAGGCTTGTAATGGGGCTGAATGTAAATATATGGTCACTTAGGCTCAGTGGTTGCTATCCTCATGAAATATGGTATGAACATCTCTTTCTTTCCCTTTCTTCAACATTTTCACTCATGCTCAAAATTCACCCCATTATTCACTTCTCATGGAATTTCGGACACCCCATTTGTTTTGCAACTTTCACAACTTTATTTCATAACTTTTTCATTTTTCTTTTCTTTTTCTCTTTTTTTTAATGGCGGGGTTCCATCTCTTTCAAAAACCATGGATAAAGGGGGACTACTTTGTACTTCTTGATTTACCTTATCTTTTCACCACACCAACTTAGGCTTTTGGCCTAAAATGGCTATTCAAACAAACCACACTTCATGAGGATTATGGGTGAATGGATAAAGAGGAGTTACAATTGCATCAAGTTTCTTCCAAGAAAAGGAGAAGGCTAAAAAAAAGGTTTCAAGCAAAGTTCACACACTTACAAGGTTGGTCACAAAAGAGATATATTGTCAAATTGTTTCACTCTTCAAAATTGTTGCCTAAGATCATTTCAAGAGCTTGCATCAATTAGACAACCGGACCAACGGGGCAAATTCTAGGTGTCATCACACAAGGTTCACGGTAAGCTCATCACTCAAGGAATTGGCACCAATATCAAACAAGACTCCACACTTTCGTTAGTGTGCAATGTTCATCACAAGAGACTCATTTGATAACCGGCTAGTCACAACGAGGTGCAAAAGTTCACATATTGTCTATGCAACTTCATTTGGCCTCATTGTAGCCGCACATTCATTTTTCTTCGATTAAAAGCACTATTCAAGTCATCGGTATTGATCATGATCGACACTCAAATTTGCACATGAACTATCACATTCAAACACAATAAGAGTTGGAATTTTTTTTCATAAGGGTCGAAAAACCATTTGCATTAAAACTACGGAGCCACAAGCTCAAACATCCACAAAATAGTGTCAAAACACAATTTGTGTAAAAAAAGCATTTGCATTCAAAATAACGAGCCACAAGCTGAAACATCCACAAAACATTATCAAAACACAATTTACAACACAAAAACCCAATACATATACAAAAATGATAATCACAAGAGGTAGGTATGGAAATACCTCACCCCCACCACAAATAAAAGTAGTTGTCCTCAAATGCAACCAAATAATAAAGGTTAATAAAAATGACAGAGAGGGTGGTAAAAAAGGGTCGTGTCTACACAGTCGCTCCATCTATCGGGTGATCAGTGCCTGGGTGTCGATAACACTAGATTCAACCATGGTGGTGTCTGCCAATGAAATCTGCATGGCTGAATCTATCATCGCTTCTTCAACCTCTGTCAGGCCCTCATAGGTAGCCTCATCATCGACACGAAGCCGGTCCTCATCAATCTCAGCCTAGGACTCTGCAACAACCATCTCTTCAACTCGAATCTCATATCGAGTGGTAGCCAGAGGAATATCTGTATCAGCTTGCATGTCGATAATCTCCACCTTCCTACAAATCATGGAAATATCTGTGGACTTCAACTGGTCCACGTCCTTTGTCAGCTCAACAATAGCGGCCTTTAGAGTCGTCACCTCCTTAGTGGCCCCTTGTCCTCGCTCACACACTGCTATCCTTGCCGCAAGGGAATCAATAGGCACAGTTAGAGGTGTCACAACAGCAGTGAGGCCCCCTCAATCATCCTGAGGATGCTGGCCTCAAGCCTGGAGGCACGCCTATCAGCAAAGTGGGCGAGATACCCCATCTGTAATATCACCGCCTGGGTAAGTGGAGGTCAGGAAGCAGCAACAACAGTAGATCTAGGAGGCAAGGGAGTTGGAGAGGAAATAGGAGTCACAGAAGGAACAACAATAGATATACCTGAAGGTCCAGGGGCCGAAGTAGGTAATACTGCCTCTACAGGTAGTGTATCAGCATCAACAACCGGGGAGGTGTCCACCGGCGCTACCTTCTTCTTCTCTGCCTCATCATTCAAGTTCGCCACCTCAATGTGCCGGATATCGGTAAGAGATGTGGGAATCACTTCTACATCCTTCTTCTTATCTCGAGGCACCCGAGCCCATCTACACAACTCAGTGATCAGCACCAGAAAAGGAAGGGAGGTTTGGCACTACTTGGCCCTCATTATCATCTCCTGTGGAATGATCATACCTAAGTTCAGCTTTGTCCCATCAATGATGCAACCAAGGCAAGCTGCTTTCATGTGGTGGAGGATAGATTCTATCTGGGATGGAATTATCGAATTGTTGATGAAGCCAAACTAGTACCTTGCTCCTACATTGAGGTCCTTCTTTTCAATGGGTGCTCCATCCTCGATCCATTTAGGAGAACCGTCAGTTAGCAGAGGAGCCAACCACTTTTTCATATTTTCCAACATTTTTTTCCGGATCTTGTATTGAAAGTCATCCTAAATTTCTGCTAAACACTGTAGAACTGCGTTGATAGCATCACTATCACACTTCACTTTCTTCCCCCTAACAATGACGTAGTTGATCGGCTTGAATTTAGCGGCCTGCTTCGTCTGTTGTAGCACTAGGGCTCCGTATGCAGTGTCAAATTCCTGGACTCAATTGGCACGTAAGGGCCACATGGTCTAGTGAATATCTAGAACTTGTGGGACATTAAGCCACTCATAATATCTGGGTATCTGTCTATTACTCCATCCGTAGACAGCCTCTTCTCCTCGATGATGGTCCTCAATCCCTCAGACTTCAGTTTGTTCATAGACCGGGGAGGAAGACCCTATGTAGGTGGTGCTGGGACCATAGCCTGATTTGAAACAGGAGGAGGAGGAGTGTCCTGGAGAGTTCTGATCCTAGATGGATCATTCAACCTTTTGGATCGCAACTCCGCTCTCTAGGCTATCAGTAGCTCATCACCTACACTTTTAGAAGTGGTGAGTTGAAAGGCATAGATTATGTCACTGTCGGACCTGACCTCCGGTGATGCAGAAGCAGGTATGTTGCCTTTCCCTTTGCCCTTCCCACCTGTGGTAGGAAGTTTGGTTGCCTTTGCCCTGGATGTAGCTGCATCCTTGTTGATTGTGATACCCTTTGCCCTCTTACAAGGCGGCATGTTGCATCCTGCTCCTTTGGCCTAGCCATATCTGCAAAATATATCAAAAATGTTAGAAACAATTCAAGAAAAATATAGGAAAACAGGTTGCAGATTGACTCGCCGAACCGATCGACGAGTCACTGAATCACTTTAGCGAGCCAGATTGGGCTCGCCGAAAGGATTTCCCCAAAAGTTTTCCAGAAAAATGACATGTCGACGATGGGAAATCCTATTCGGGGAATCTCCAATATCATTCGGCGAGCACAAATTAGTATGCCAAAAATTACAGTGCATTTTAGAGGTTAGAAGCGCAGAAAGGGTGATCAACTAAGACATTCCGCGAGTCGTCAAGTGCACTCGGCGAACTCAAGCTTCTCGCCGAAAGTTATAGAATCTCACTCAACAAAAGCACGAAATAAAAAGCGATCAACGGTGGTTTCGGCGAACCGCTGACCGATTCGGCGAGCTTGACCCAGCTCACTAAACTGCCCAACATGCCGACTTTGTACCCTGACTTACAAAATCAACACCGCAGCCCCCCAAAAAAAATCAAACCATACACTTATTCAATTAGACTCGGACCCATAAGACCCATGCCACCGGGGTACTCAGACTTTTCCCGATTTGGCCAATATTAGCCATTTGACGACTTTAGCTCTTAAGATTGTCATCAAACACTCCATCATTGGGAAAAACACGTCATTTAGCATAAATTTGGGTTACTCAGACTTCACCCGACTAGACTCAACAACAATTAAGCACAACCCAACAATTTTCGATCAATTTTAAGGCATGCAATTTGAGAAATTAACAACTTAATCTATTTAAGCACGATACAGAAATTAAAAAGGGCATACAAGTACACTTATACGTATTCATAGATGCCCATTATACATCATTAAGAACAATACAATTGCAAATGAGTTTAACTACTAAATATGAGAATTTGTAAAACTAGGTGGCAAAGTATCCAACTTCGAACACAGATTCAACGACTAGAAGGCGGGAAAACTGCAAAGAAATCAAAAATATAGTGCGGGTGTGATTTTGTGAAGTTAAAAGTGAGGGGATGTGAAAGAATTTGAAATTTTAAACCTTTGGCCTTTTAAAAACCGTTCAGTTCACGTACTTTTGGCAATATTAGTCTACCTCATCGAACCACTCAGCGACACGCCGAGTGGGTACTTCCCTTGCCGAGTTTTACAGGACCTCTAGCTAACTTGGGGTTCCAAACGGCAGACAAAGTAGGGTACGCCGACCTGTTTGGTGATGCACCAACTTGTCCATGGCCCACCGAGTTTTATAGACTCCAACCTAAAACTTTCTTGAGCCCAACGGTGGTCCAAGTCGGGCTCGCCGACCTCTTTAACGAGTCGCCAACTGGACCTTTTGCTCGCCAACCTGCATATTTCAAACACATTCCACTTTCCACCTGCACAATCCACGTATGATTATTCTAAGAACAAAAAGAAAGAAACTAAAAACTTGGGTTGCCTCCCAAGATGCACCTTACTTAACATCGTGGAACGATGTAAGTCCTCACTCAAACTTCATTCTTGGGGTTTGCCATAGTATCACTCCGTAGCCCCCCCCCCCCGGGGGGGGGGGGGGGGGGGGGGGGG
>JAJOOH010010322.1:0-13896 GCA_029582605.1 Solanum gracilifrons | reverse complement strand
ATATACATGATGGGGGAATAATATATAAATATGTCGTTTAACTGTTATGGAATGGAAAAAACTAGAAAGAGAAATTAAAGAGAGAATGAATGATAACTCTTTGTATTGATTCTTGCATTGATTCAAATAGAAGAGTACATCCCTATTTATAAATAATTAAGGAGAATCCTTCTTAATGGAGAATTCTTCTAGATACTAAACTAAAATAAAACTAAATATTTTGCAATTAATGTAAACCCTAGACTTGAAAGGAAATTAAATACTATAAAATATTTTTAGACTAAAAAGAAAAAGTAAAAAGATTCTACCAAATTTCAACATTAACTTGGCCTCATTTTACATTTATACCCTTCAACTTGGGTGTGCATAAGTAGATACTAAAAGTATAAAGTTGAACAAATAGACACACACATCCTACATGACAATTTGTGTCCAACATGTTGTCCTACGTGTATTATGTCACAAAGGACTCATGTCTCTACTTGTTCAACTTTATACAAACTTTAAGTGTCTACTTGTGCACGTCATAAGTTGGAGGACATAAATGTGAAATGAGCCAAGTTAAAGGTCACATAAACCATAATGGGGCCTTAAAACAAAATGAAAATTTGGAAAAATGATTTCTTCTCCCATTTCCGAGTATGATCTTTGATTGATATGACATTCCCCTTCCTCCCTTCGTAGATTATTAGCCATGGGACACTTATATCAAAAGCTTGGAATGCAATTTGCATGAAATCTAATTTTCAAGTCAGTATTGCGAGCGGATAAAGAAGCGCTTGTTGTAATAAAAACAAAAAAATCCTTGAATCAATAAATGCTTGTTCTGGACCATGCCGCTAGCTAGATTGAGACTATCACCTTCTGATTTGCATAAAGAATGATTATTAGACCCTACTAATGTTGACCGATGATCAGTTGTAAAAGTATTTTTTCTCTACTAATTGAATGGTGGCATCGTGAATGCACCGATAAAAGTTACTGGTTTCTGATGAATTGCTTCCTGAAACAAATGTCATTCCACAGGTATTTTTTTCAGATGCAGGAAATGATTGTTTCAAGTTTCAATATGTACATCTAATTAATGTACCCTGACTCAAACATATTAAGAGAGGTACCAATTTGGATCCAGGTGAATTTGTAACATACACATGTGCATCACTTGATTAATCAAGTTGTTGATTTATTTCAGAAATTATATATAGCTATCAAGTATATTACACAAGGAGCTTATTCATTAGTATATATTGCAAAGAAACATTACAGTTACATACATTGTCACTTGATTTTATTTGGAGTAAAGTATTATTCCAACGCTTTCATAAGACGTTGGTGCTCAGCTAACGTGCTGCAAACTTTCAGAAAAAACCACAGAATCACAGTTTTAGTGCATATTATATAGCCTAAGAGAATTTCTTTCAAAATTGTGCAATCTGTGTCTTACTAAGTTGGAAACCTTGGGTAAGAACATCGTCTAGAATGGGTGGATTTGAAGCAAAGATTGAATTAGGAATAATGACAAATCCAGGATTTTGACTGTTGAAAGCAGCGAGATAAATAGCTTTTTTGTTTCCCACATTATACTGGAAGTGAATAAGACCTATTGGGAACACAAACACATCGCCAGGATACAAGATTTTGGAGAATAGACGACTCTTAAAGAAGTTTGCGGGATCAGGGACAAGAAATCCCACGTACAGAATACCCTCGAGGACAGTTATCAACTCAGTAGCTTGAGGGTGCGTGTGCAGTGGTGCAAGACCTTGAGGTTCCAAGTCAATACGACCAATAGAAATACCAAGAGTGTTAAGTCCAGGTATGTTGTCGACAGTCAAAAAATTAGCAGCAGCACCAGACCCGGGAACTGCAGTGCCACTAACATTAAGACCTGAAGCAAAGAAATCATTTGGTGTTGCAAACTTTGGGTCTTTGCAAATCTTTCCATTCACGAAAAATGCAGAGGTGAAATAACATAAAGTTAAGCATATTATTCAGATTATACAAAAACTAAGCCTCATTCCCAAACAAAAATATAGAAGGATGATTAATTACCTGCAGCCTTAGAGTCATTAACAGCAACACATATGTCCTGTAGAGGGTTGTTATCATAAGCATAAAAAGGGGAATTACAAATGAAAGCAGTAATGACTAAAGTTGTTAGTAACCACCACATGCTCATTGTTTTTGTAATAAAAACAAAAAACCCTTGGATCAACAAAGGCTTTTTATGGACCACGCCACTAGATTGAGACTGTTATCTTTTTATCTGAGTAAGGAATGAATATCGGATCCTACTGATGTTCAACTGGCGATCGAGCCTAGTGGTGCTTGTGGCTTATCCTATTTCAACTTGGATTGAAAACACTGAACAGGAAAGGAAATGATTCATTACATTGCTAAATTTCATGTTGTATATTTGAAAGAGGTTGACCTCTTTGCTTCTCTTATGGTGTACTCTTCTTCCCACCAAGCCCTTTTTCTCCTCGGTCCACAAAGAAAAAAATGTAAGACTAGTGTCAACGGGTTCATCACTAATTCCGGATCACTAACTGATACTAATCTAACATAATAGTACATGTATATAAGCTTTTCAACTTTTACGAGTGAAACTCAAGAATTGTGTCCTAGAGCTCGAACTTATACAGTTGGAACTCCAGGAAAGCATCTGAATCGACTAATAAAATGTATGACCTTTCCAGGAAAACCATATCAACTTTATAGTACTACTTGATATGAATCTGTATATTGTGTTAGTATTATTGTCGTTTACACTAAGGGAAACGATGATGATATACATCCAGTTGTCCTAAGGAGGTTGATTGAGAAGTTACAGCTGACTGGAACAGATGATCTCACAGAAGAATCATGTGCTTTTCATGAAATGACCACGGCTATACTAGTGAAGATCCAGAGGGGAGGATAGAGAAAACGTCAATGATACCGAGGAAAATTAAGGACTTAATGTTGTTTGAGAATCCGGAGATCAATTTTTCTTTGAAGAAGTCCTCACCTTGTAGGATAAGCATCTACAGAGGCAACGCCTCATAAGGCCCCGGTAATACCAGATGATTTTCACAGTTCTATATCCCTGGAATTGATGAAAGATCCTATCATTGTTTCTTAGGCATTATCCATTTCTGTTGATCCCTCATGAGTCACGACAGCAAACTCATTTTTACCAGTCTTTCCATTTTTCTATTTCACTTAATTAATTTAAGTTGTTGATTATATATAGCTATATTAAGCATGTCAATTTCACTCTCAGATTACACAAGGTAAATGGCCAAGGCCCAAGGCCAACATAGAGCTTATTCATTAGTATATATTGCAAAGAAAGATTATAGTTACATTCATTGCCACTTTATTTATTAGGAGTAAAGTATTATTCCAACGCTTTCAGAAGACGTTGGTGCTCAGCTAGTGCGCTGCAAACAACTTTCAGAAATCATATTTTTAATGACATATAATATAGCCTAAGAGAATTTCCTTCGAAGTTCTGCAATCTGTCTTACTAAGTTGGAATCCTTGGGCAAGAACGTCGTCCATAATGGGTGGATTTGAAGCAAAGATTGAATTAGGAATAATGATAAGTTGAGGTTTTTGACTGTTGAAAGCAGCGAGATAAACAGCTTTTTTCTTTCCCACATTATACTGGAAGTGAATAAGACCTATTGGGTTCACAAACACATCACCAGGATACAAGATTTTTGGAGATGAGACGACTCTTAAAGAAGTTTGCGGGATCAGGAAGAAGAAATCCTACATAAAAAATACCCTCCAAGACAGTCATCAGCTCAGTAGCTCGAGGGTGTATGTGAAATGGAACAATACGTTGAGGATCCAAGTCAACACGACCAGTAGAAATACCAAGAGTGTTAAGTCCAGGCATGTTGTCTACATCCACAAACTTTGCAGCACCACCAATCGCGGGCACCACAATGCCACTAACATTAAGACCTGAAGCAAAGAAATCATTTGCTGTTGCAAACTTTGGGTCTTTGCAAATCTTTCCATTCACGAAAACTGCGCAGGGGAAACAAAATAAAGTTAAGCATATAATTCAGATTATACAACATATATACAAAAACTATGCCTCATTCCAAAACAAATAAGTATTATAGAAGGACGATTAACCTGCAGCTTGAGAGTCGTTAACAGCAACACATATGTCCTGTAGAGGGTTGTTATCATAAGCATAAACAGGGGAATTACAAAAGAAAGCAGCAATGGCTAAAGTTGTTATAAACCACCACATGCTCATTATTATAGCAAAGCTTAGTTTTCTTTGGATTTGTTATGATTTTTTTCCAAACAACCCGAAAGGTGTGACTATTTATACCAAGAAACAAACAAAAGGTATTGAAAATTCAGCATCGAGATTCATGTGTATTAGGCCGGGCTAGAATAGAGTTCCACATGAACCAATTAATATACATTAAAACCTCTATAAATTAATACTCGATAAATTAATAATCTCTCTAAAATAATATTTTTTTCCGGTCCCAACTTGGGCCAATGGAAAAAATCATCAATTTCGATAAGATAATAAAATAATATATTTTCAGAAGATCTATCTAAATATATGGTCTCATTAATATCATAAATTAATAATTCTTTAAAAGATCATATATATCTAAGAAAATTTAGTGAAATATGATTTTATTGTGTTCTGTTTTTTCTTTAAATTTAAATCTAGTTGAAGCTCATCTCTAACTTTTCTTATTGCATCCAAGAGCTCAGGTTTTGTCTTTTCGAACTGCACCATAAAATTGTGTAGAGTTCTAGATGCGATAAGTGCTTTCTTACGCGTAACTGGTTCCAAAGATATAGTATCATCTTCAACTTCATTATCAACATTGTTTTTTCCGATGGTATCCACAATTTCTTCTAAACTCTGGACCTCTGAACATGTATCACTTTCACCCGGATAATCCAACAGGTTATTGACATCCATTTTATTGTGGTAACGGAGATCAGTAATCATGACCTCAAGTTCATGAATGATGTCATTCAAATTCTCTGAGATTGCATCCCCCGAACGAATTTTACAATGTCGAAAACAATTTGTTATTGTGTATTGCTAAACATTTGTTGTCCAAGCAGGGATTGCAAAATTGATAGCATCCAAAACACTAATCTTTGTTAGATCAGTTTGTCTCACTTCATAGCCTTCTAATATCCTACGATAAAATCTGTTACGATAATACATCTTGAAAGCTCTTATTATCCCAGCATCACAAGGTTGAAATTAGTAAGATATAATGATTTTGATGTATTCGTTGTACTTTATGTATAATTTTTTTTTTATTCGAAATCAATAAATATGATACTCCCTCCGTCCCATTTTATGTGGCAACATTTGACCGGACACGGAGTTTAAGAAATAAACGAAGACTTTGAACTGTTTACCAAATTGCCCCTTCAAAAAGTAGTCATATTAAAAAGTAAACTCACATTTCTCTCTCCTCATAAATATATTGGAGTACTATCTTTAAAATTAAGTGGGACCAACAAAGGTAAAAGAGGAATTGCACTTTTAAATACTTACTATATAAGGAAATGTGACATTCTTTTTGGGAGTGACCAAAAAGAAAATGGTGTCACATAAAATGGGACGAAGGGAGTACATAAATTAGAAAGATACAACGATTTTGATATAATCACATTAACCTTTATTAAATCTCAAACCATTCTTTAAATTAATAAATATTAATTGATCGATTAAATAATATCTCTATAAAATTAAAATTTCATGGTCTCACCTATATTAATTTATAGATGTTTTACTGTATATTATTGAAACTATAGTTAGTCACATCTCCAAGTTAGTTATGAGTTAGTTAGATATTTTATCTTATCGTTGCCAGCTGTATAACGGCAGTAGTCAGGTTAGTTAGCATACATAAATTTATCTTCTCCTTGTATAAATAGATAGTCTGTATTCCTTTCTTAACCACTTTTTTTCCATTTCTAATGATCCACACTCATAATGTAGATGGAGGTAAAATATTGTTCAAAATTTCATAGTTTAGAGCATTTTAGGTTCTTCAACATTAAAATAATTTGAAATTACTTAACATATACTCATGTGATTGGCCTAAATTTGGGTTCTATAGTAAAATAAAAATAAAAGTTAGACATATACTCTCTACCCTCACCTCCTCCTCCCCATTCACTTCCTCTCTTTTAATTTTTTTTTTCTTCTTTGATCTTGTCCAACATTTTAAATTTTAGTTTTTTTTTTCAACTTATGATAAAACAAAGGAGAAGAAAGGAGGAAAATAAGGACGACATTCATATAAAAATGGGATAAGGCATAAGTACCCCTCTAGACTATGACCAAAATTACAAAAATACATTTTAACTAAACTAAGGTTCTATTATCCCAGACTTACTCTTTTTGTAATTGTTTATCCCTTTTGGCTTATGTGGCACACTCTGTGACTCTCACTTACTTGAGGCGCGTGAGAGATATTTGGAGGTCACGCAAGCCAAAAAGGTGTAAGAAACTACAAAAAAAAATGGGTTTGAAGGGTAATAAGACCTTAGTTTAGTTAAAGTGTGTTTCTGGGATTTCTGTCATAGTTTAGAGGGATATTTGTGTCTTATCCCTATAAAAACTATTAATTCAATAGAAAATTATTTAATTAAGCAATTGTGTACACGTATACTGTATTTTTATTTTTGTGTGTACCCAAAATTTAAAATAAAAGAATGAAAATAATATTTTCTCCTATCCCACCATGATAATAATACAAATTAAAAGAACAAGAACACATGCATAAGTTCATTTTAAGTATGAGTCATTGATATCTTGATTAAAAATAAGAGATTAAAAAAAAGAATAAAAGAAAGAATGAACAAGACAATTGGATAACTGATAGAAATTTTTATATTAATAACAAAATTAGATGAACAATCAGACGTGGCGAGTATGGATTTTATTCGGATTTCCAGTTATGAGTTTAGTTATAATAAATTGGGGGTTGATATAAAATAAGTCAATAGGAAGATAACATGAAATTAATAATCTTTTTAATACTATTTTTCAAGCATAATCAGGTCAAAGTATGAAGCATATGTGATTTTTACTATTTATTTGACAAGAGTTTAAATTTAGATCAATCAGATTAGGCAATTTAATAAACAAATATTCAATTACTTTACTTTACTAGAACTATTAAAATTAAGGACAAATATGAGCCAAAAGATTAATATCAAGGCTATTTTTTGAACCAAAATGTTGACATCAATGATATTTGGGGGCCGAAAGGTGGATGGAAGTTAAGACCCTTCTTCATTATTTCTCTAATAATAATTTTGTTGGTTAAGTTGAAAAATAAGGGCAAATATGTGCATAGTGGGGATGGGGGGCACAATTGACCTAAACTATAACAAATGGCAAAATCAAACCTTTTTGCAAACCACGAGGGCAATTTTGGACCTTCCCTAATAGATATATAATGGGGCCTTAGAACAAAATGAAATCTAATTTTCAACTTTAAGTCAGTGTTGCGAGTGGACAAAGAAGCGATTCTTGTAATAAATAAAAACAAAAATTCCTTGAATCAATAAAGGCTTGTTCTGGACCATGCCGCTAGCTAGATTGAGACTGTCACCTTCCAATTTACGTATAGAATGATTATTAGCCCTACTAACGTTGACCGGTGATTAGTTTCAAAACTGTTTTTTCTATACTAATTGAATGGTGGCAGGGTGAATGCACCGATAAATGTTACTGGTTTCGGATGAATTGCTTCTGAAACAAATGTCTTATATATTCTATAGATTAATACACATGCGCATCGATCACTTGATTAATGAAGTTGTTGATTTATTTCAGAAATTATATATAGCTATCAAGTGTATTACACAAGGTGCTTATTCATTAGTATATATTGCAAAGAAACATTATAGTTACATACATTGTCACTTTATTATTTTATTCGGACTAAAGTATTATTCCAACACTTTCATAAGACGTTAGTGAGCACCTCACGAGCTGCGATCAACTTTCAGAAAAATAGAGAATGACATTTTTAAAGACATATAATATTGCCTAAGAGAATTTCCTTCGAAGTTCTGCAATCTGTGTCTTACTAAGTTGGAAACCTTGGGTAAGAACGTCGTCTGGAATGGGTGGATTTGAAGCAAAGATTGAATTAGGAATAAAGACAAATCCAGGATTTTGACTGTTGAAAGCAGCAAGATAAGTAGCTTTTTTGTGTCCAACATTATACTGGAAGTGAATAAGACCTATTGGGAACACAAACACATCGCCAGGATACAAGATTTTGGAGAAGAGACGACTCTTAAAGAAGTTTATGCGATCAGGGACAAGAAATCCTACATACAGAGTACCATTCAGGACAGTTATCAGCTCAGTAGCTCGAGGGTGCGTGTGAAGTGGTGCAAGACGTTGAGGTTCCAAGTCAAGACGACCAATAGAAATACCAAGAGTGTTAAGTCCAGGCATGTTGTTTACATCCACAAACTTTGCAGCACCAGCAGCCCCGGGCACTGCAATGCCACTAACATTAAGACCTGAAGCAAAGAAATCATTTGCTGTTGCAAACTTTGGGTCTTTGCAAATCTTTCCATTCACGAAAACTGCGCAGGGGAAACAAAATAAAGTTAAGCATATTATTCAGATTATACAAAAACTACGCCTCATTCCCAAACAAAAATATAGAAGGATGATTAATTACCTGCAGCCTTAGAGTCATTAACAGCAACACATATGTCCTGTAGAGGGTTGTTATCATAAGCATAAGCAGGGGAATTACAAATGAAAGCAGTAATGACTAAACTTGTTATGAACCACCACATCCTCATTGTTATAGCAAAGTAATTTTGTTTTGATTTGTTATGATTTTTTTCCAAACAACATTGAAAGGTGTGACTACTTATACCAAGAAAAAACACAAAAGGTATTGAAAATTCAGCATCAGTCTATTTGGTAGGGCTGTATAGAGTTCCAAATGAACCAATTATATATATGTTGTCACAAAATTATGTAGAGAGATTCAGAGATTTTTCTGTTATGAAGAGGGGTAATTTTAGGCTAGAAAATAATAGGTTGGGTGTTGAGGGACGAATAGATAGAAGAAACTAGTTGGTTTGGCAAGAAGATAATGACATAAAAGAAGCATTTCACTTTTCGGAAAGGCATAATATAATGTATAAATGTGTCATTTAACTTTGCTTCAACTGACATCTATGTTTTGCAATTTTACGTCTATAAATAAACGCTCAAACTTGTATAAAGTTGTTCAAGCATCCTAATTGAAATAATACCAATCAGTTGATGCATGTATTTACTTGTTCTACTATATACAACTATACAAATTTAAGTGTCTATTTGTGCACACCCAAAGTCGAAAAACATATATAGTTATCCATTGAGGTCAAGTTAAAGATCATATTTGTATGCTATGCCTTTTGAAACGCATAAAAGTAAAACATACGGAATAGTTTAGGCACAATTTTGACAATTCTCGATAAAATAAACCAAGCTTGAGTACTATGCACTATCTTAGCATATTTACCTTTTAGTTATAACAATAAGCATTACCAAACCTGAAATCATTGATCTCTAAAACAATTTCTATCAGAAATGGCTGCCCAAACGTTCATTAGATCTATTTTCGAACTTCAAGCAAGTGTTGCAAGTGGACTTCTTGTAATAAAAACAAAAAGCCCTTGGATCAATAAAAGCTTGTTCTGGACCATACAGTTAGATTGAAACTATCACCTTCCTATTTAAGTAAGGATTGATGATTATTAGACCCTACTAGCATTGATCGACGATCGGGCCTAGTGGTGCTTGTTACTTTTCCTATTTCAGCATGGATTGAAAATACTGGAAATGAAAAGAAATGATTCATTCCGATTGACACGAGAGTCCAACTACATTCTTAGAATTCAAGTTATATATTTGAAAGAGATTGGTCTCCTTGCTTCTTTCGTAGTACACTCTTCTTCCCACATCCAAACCTCTTTTCTCCACAACCCACAAAGATAAAATGTAGGGCCAATATCAACCGTTCATCATGAAAGAAAGGACTCACTAAGTCAGTAGCTATTACTAATCTAATAATATAGTCTATATATATAAAAGTTTTTCAACTTTTACAAGTGAAACTCCAAAATTGTGTCTTAGAGATCGAACTTATACAATTGGAGCTCCAGGCAACGAGAGTCCTAGAATCCAATAAAATATCGGCATAATACATAAATGGATCTTTTAACTTGGCTTCATCTGGCATCTATGCCCTCCAACTTTGAGTGTGCACAAGTGTCCTGTGTGTGGCATAATACATGTAGGACGATGCCACATAGGATGCAAAATTTTCATATAGGACCCCACATCGAAAGTATGTGTCTATTTATTCAATTTTATACAAGTTTAAGCGTCTACTTATGCACATGCATAGTCGAAGGACATAATTGTTAGTTGAGATCAAGTTAAAGGATATGTTTATGTATATATTATGCACAAAAATACATACTTCAAACTTATAGAATTCAAACTCCGGATAATGTCAGAGTGTCAAGAATCTTAAAATTTTCAAAATGGTGTAATATATAATCTTATGCTCCACTTCTAAATTATTTTATTTGTGGCTAATATATTGTTAAAGTCCCACATCAGTGGGATGTAATGAATTTAGACTCCTTATATGAATTTCGGTAATGCTCCGTTCATAAACTAGCTTTTGGCAAGGCTGAGTTAGGAACAATATTCATTTCTTTACATATATATTTAGGCTTATGTACTTCCTTTGGCGAGTTAATATCTCATATGGTCACTCAGCTTTGAATAATTCACTTAGAAAGTCACACAACTTTGAGTTGTTCACTTAAAAAGTCACTCAACTTTGTTTTATAACTCAAAAGTCACTCAACTATTGATTTTCTCTTAGAAAATCACCCAACTATTAATATTTCATTTAGAAAGTCACTCAATCAATTTAAAGAATATTTTTATTAAATCTTGTAAAAGTACAAAAAATAATTAAACTATTTTTTTAAAATGATAATAAGATGCTTATTTAAATTATTTTATTGGATTTTGTTGAAATATAGTTTATTTTAAAAAAATAAAAAATAGTAAAACATTGCTACTGTGCGTTTAGTTTTAATTACTTCTTTATCAATTTCAACCTCTTTTCTTTTATAATTTTGTAACATATGTAATACTAGTCATACAATTACTAGAACGAAAAGGTTTTTTTTGGGTCAATTGTTGTACGTTTTTTCAGAAAATTATAATTAAATAATTGGAGCAGATCAATCAGATAATTAAAATAGATATCTTATTATTTCTTTAAAAAATAGTTTAAAATAAAAGTTAATGAAAAATTATTTAAATTGATTGAGTGACTTTCTAAGTGAAATATCAATAGTTGGGTGACTTTCTAAGTGAAACATCAATAGTTGAGTGACTTTTGAGTTATAAAACAAAGTTCAGTGACTTTCTAAGTGAACAACTCAAAGTTGAGTGACTTTCTAAGTGAACTATTCAAAGTTATATGATCATCTGAACTCTTCCTTTGGCCGAAAGCTTTTGCTGAGTTTACTTCTTAATATAGGGAACTGCTAGTGCTAGTTTGGTCCCTGACTCCCTAGTCTTGCCAAAGTAATTACTCCCTCCGTCCAATTTATGTGACAAACTTTTTTCTACATTTAGTAACAATTTAATTTAAACGCATAATATATAAACATGACCTTTAACTTGGTTTCCGCTGATAACTATGATCTTTAATTTTGACTGTGTACAAGTAGACACTTAAACTTGTATAAAATTGAACAAATAGACACATTCGTCCTATATGGTACCCTACATGAAAATTTTGTTATTATGTCACTTAGGATACATGTGTAGCTATTTGTTCAATTTTATACAAGTTTAAGTGTCTACTTGTGCACGCCCAAAGTTGGAGGGCATAGTTACTAGCTGAAACAAAGTTAAGGGTCATGTTTATGTATTATGCACAATTTAAATATTCATAATGAGATGATTTATAATCACACAAACATTTATAACTTGTTTTAGACCACAGGTATATCAAGTCTTTTTTTCTTTCTAAAACTTTGTGTCAAGTCAAACAGCATCATATAAATTAGAACAAATGAAGTAATTAATTATTCAATAACAAAAATAAAAAATGGTGGCGCGAAGATAATAGCTATTTAACTAATTAATTTTTCTTTGAATATCTTGAAGCTTGGGTTGAATCAAAGAGCTTGTTTGGTACTATTATTATTCGAAAGAACTTCCTGTGTGGAAGTTTCATTATTTAATTTGCAGAGGGTAAACTAGAACGGTGGCAAGTTATATTGTTTTATTTGCATTCCATTTCTTTTGGCTGGATATTACTACTTCAATAGTTTTTGTGGCGGACAAGATGAGAGAAGCGAGACTGAGATGGTTTGGATATGTGCAGAGAAAGTGCAAGAGGGTGGTTATAGAGCCGCGGAGGGGTAGGACGAAAAAGTATTGGGGAGAACTGATTAAATAGGGCATAGCACAACTTCATATTACCAACGACGTACATGACTTTAGATAGGAAGGAGTGAAGGTTGCATATTAGAGTAGAAGGTTAGTAGTTATAGAGTGTTGTCCTGTCTTGATCAGAAGGCTTAGAGTCTGTCGTAGGACTATTCATACCCTTATAGTTCTTGTCATACGTTGTTTATTATATTTCGGTTATCACTCTATTTTTTTTTGTTATTATTGCTTTTCTTTTCTTATTGACATATATGCTTTCTCCATTGTTTTCTTCTTCCTTTACTTGGGTTTGATACACTTGAGTCGAGAATCTTTGGAGAGTACAATCTTTCTACCTCCACGAGGTAGTGATAAGGTCTACGTACACTCTACCTTCCCAAACCCCACTTTATGGAATTTCACTGGATATGTTATTGTTGTTATATATATACTACTAGTTCTGCCTAGAGAGAAAAGACTAGCTTGTATATACATTATTTCTATTTGTATTAGAGTAGCCCAAAGCTAGAAGGAAGATTTCGAGTTGAATATTCAAAGTTTTTGAGTAAGTAAGATGAATGGATTTGTAAGCATGAAAGAACTAGCTAGTTGCATAGATATAGATATAGAAAAAGGTGGAAATTTTTTCACCCTTAGCCAACAAGAAAAGCTTTGGTATAGGAGGTATCTTCAGAAATGAAAATGGAGACTGGATAAATAGGTTACATGAAGGGTCTCCCATTAACTACTGACACAAGAGCATAAGCTCCTATATCTTCCATCAGGGGCGGAGCTATGGCATGGCGAGGGTGGTCAGATGAACAACCTTTGTCGGAAAATTTTTACGGGTATATATACTAAATATCGAGTTTTTTGGCTATATACTAACTGTTGAACAACCTTGACACAATAAAGGTTGACAGCCCAGCGGTGAAGGTTGTGCAAAGATGCCTCAGCGTTCCGGGTTCGAGCTCAAGTGTTGGCGCTTTCTTTAAATTTTTTCATTATTCCGTTTGTTCTCTTAGAAAAGGCAAAACTCAGCCTGGGTTCGATCCCAGGCTTGGACATTTCATTTATTTAATATTTGTTCCGTTTTTCTCTTAAGAAAAAGTACAAAAGTTACCTTTTTTAAGTTAAAAAAAAACAAAGGGAAAATGCATAAGTACCCCTCCCCCCAACCTATGTCCGAAATCTCAGAGACACATCTAACCTTTACTAAGGTCCTATTACCCCCGAACTTAATTTATCTATAATATTCTACCCCTTTTCGGCCTACGTGGCACTATCCTTGAAAAAATTGTCAACGTGCACTGGGCCCACAAGATAGTGCCACGTAGGCCAAAAAGGGGTAGAATATTACATATAAAATAAGTTCGGGGGGTAATAGGACCTTAGTAAAGGTT
>JAJOOH010010321.1:0-18793 GCA_029582605.1 Solanum gracilifrons | reverse complement strand
AGGGGGGGTTAAGAAAAGAAAGAGTTCTAATTTTTAAGTTTATACATTGTACTTATTCTCTCTTTGGTGAAAGTAAATCTATTCAATGCAAATGAAGAAATTGACTTATGATTTATTTCCTCAATTTGTCTTTTCAATATCTAGTTTTTTTTTTGGATTTTTCAATATTTGGTTTATTTCTTTTGTAATTCGATTAATTTAAATTTATACTAAAAAAATATTTTAAAAGTTAAATTCATCTTATTAAAGATAATTATATTATTAAAATACAAACATTGATACTTGTGATTAATGACGGACATACTAAATCAAAAATGGACGTTGAATTACTCAATGGGTTTGACTATGTGATATATATAATGTTTATGTCAAATTAATGAATTCATGACATGGATCAATTACAATACTTTAATTTTATTATTTAATCCATAGTTAACCATAGTATTCTTTTTTTTGTTTTAGTTAGATGACCCCTAGACTTTTTAATTTGTTTCAAAAATATTGACTCATTTTTAAAATTGAAAACAACTCAACTTAAATTCTTAGCATTTAATAGTGAAGTTTTTAAAGTTTTATTGCTTCACAAATGTTATGACATGTAGGTCACATATTTTCAAAAACAAATATTTTTTTTTCTTAAACATCATGCTCAGACTTCAGTCAAATAAAATCACATAAAATGAAATAAAAAGAATATAGTAACAGTCCAGTCCCAAGTGATATTGTTCGTTTTAGGCCTTTACTCACACGACTTTAAAATGTGTTATTATGATGTAATACATGTTTATGTATATATCCAGTATATCTACTGGTTTACTCGTTTTTCCTAAATTTGCCTAGATTTAGTAGAACTCTGACCCACTATCAACATGGTCAACACATAACCGACTCTAATATCATCTATAATGATCCAACATGTTAGTAATATTGTTTGTTCTAGGCCTACGTTCACACAAATTTAAAACATGTAATTAGAATATAAGACCTAATAATTATATATATACTCAACATCTCTCTTGTATTTTCTAAATATGATATTTTTATTCTAATTTAGAGTGTTACAAATATGTAATTTTTATTGAGTTTGTGGCTTTGGCTAGCCTTGAAAAACGGCTTCATGTCCATGAATTCCCAATTCAATATGTTGGGAAAGCCATGACTGTTGAAGTGATTGTTATTAGGAAGGCTCTTGAATGTGCTATTAGTAATGGATGGAAGAATATGAAGATTTTCTCTGATGCAAAAATTATTGTTGATATGATCCAGAAATAAGTGGTTGCGTCATGAAAAATAGAAGTGACGTGTGAAGATATTTAGATATTCTTGACCATCTTTGATCATGTCGATTTTATATATATTCCTAGATGTTTAAACAAAATATCTCATAGATTAGCTAAATTTTTCAATATTGTTTTTTTGCTATATGAGATCTCTTGGGTGAAGTTTTTCTCAAGCTAAATTGTACACGAGGCCTGGGGTACATTTGAATTATGTAATTTCTTAATGTAGTACTACAAAGTGGCTAGTTCTGATGAAAATAGTATATTTTAAATCAGATGAAGATAGAATTTGATTTAGTCAGATACAAAAATAAATAAAAGTGTATAAAGCCTCATGAGGAGAACAAAGTCTCGAATTCCTAGAATTGTTGTGAAATTTGAATAAAAAAATTATTTTTTTTAGGTATAATGATGAAATTGAGTGACAAATTGTAGAAATGTGATAAGAAAAAATGAAATTGAGTGACAAATTGTAAAATTGTGATAAGAAATAAAAAATTCCGAAGAAATTTTTTGAAGGAAAATAAGAGAAGAGGAACATGAAGAAGGATAATACAGGGGGTCGGGGGTTTAAAAAACTACTTTTTTTGCTTTATTTTCAACTCAAACGCGCCTATTTTATTTTTATATTTTATTTTATTTCCTCTCTAGTTTTGGGGTGGTATTAATTACACTTTGAACAAGATTAGGTGTGTAATATGTCGTTATTATAGTTAAAACATATAACTGACTTTTCGGTACAAATTTGAGGGGGAATTTATGTCTTTTCCCTATAATAATTCGATGACATATTTACACAATTTTTTCTTTAAATTTATATAAATATAAAAAAATACTATTTAAATATGTTATACTAGTATTTTTATTTTTTATTTTTGGTAAAGAGTACGAAGAAATTGGCAAACCTTCCTCTAGTCGCCATTACTGCTAACACCTGTAAGTTCTCCTAAACCCTAAATCCTAACCCAATTTTTGTTTCAAGTGATTTTTTCTAGAAGCAAAATTCATAAATTTGAGGTTAGATAACTGTAGAAATGATTTTTGCACAATTTTTTCTATCAAATTTTAGTTATTTGAGAGTAGATTCTGTATATTTTTGGCTTATATGGGTGTGATTTTTGTAGGTTGTTCAAAATGGTTGAAACTCTGTTTGAAGATATATTTACAGTCACTCAGAAAGATCCTGATGGAAAAAAATTTGATCGAGGTATGCAAAATCATCATTAGTAATGGAATGAATTTTGAACTGTGAGCCAACACATAATCTGTAGAAGATATCAATGATTTATTTGTAATATTGAATTAATCATCTAGATACTTTTTTTATCTATGGAAGAGAGTGTCGGAGTAACAGTAAAGTTGTCTCCTTGTAACCTATGGGTTAATGGGTTTGAGTTGTGGGAGCAGTTATTGTTGCTTGCATTAGAGTAGACTGTCTATATCACGTCCTTTAAAGTGTGGCCCTTTTTAAATGTTTTATTAGTGCAAATCATTTTTTTGATGACCATGGTTTTGGGTAGCTTGTGCACACGGATACCTGTCACCTTCCACTCAGAACAAGTAACTATGTCCATCAAGGCTAGGACAGATGCGAAGGAATCAACTGTGCTTGGGTTTGAACTTGAGACCTTTTTCAATGTAATTTTATTCTAGTGGAAGTGAAAAGATGGTCATGGTACACTACTTGAATGATAAGTTGAAGGGGATTAACTAAATTGTTTGTTTACTGTAGACCTGGGATGACATTCTCCCTCTGGACTAATGCAATTAGGAGAAATAGAAGGTTAAGGAAAAGATGGTGGCGTTTAATAAGAAAAAGAAAAGGGTAGTATTCATCTAGTTGACTGGAAATATTCCAGATGAATGTGAAAAAGTGTTGAGCATCTGTAATGAATTTCTTAGCCTATTCATATTTGCTGGACGACGTACTTACAGTGAGAGCTGCCTTTTGAGACAAAGTTGTGGACTCTTATGTGACCTTTGTTGCAATAGTTTCCACTATAGGTGATTCAACTTTACGTTTATGTAGTTGTACCTTGTAGTTTCTTCCTCGTGAGCAATAAGGGGGCTTAGGAAGGGACATGGGGTTGTGTAGTGGTTCTGCCGGCCATGGACTGACCAAATAGCTATTGGGAGCATTGAGCACTAGAGTACTGATAAGTGTATTGCTGATTGCACATACGAGGGAGCAATAAAATATAAAGTTCATGCAGTTTTCTTGGCAAAACCATGTTTAGTTTATCATTGTCACCATGAATTATCAAAGTGCAGCAACACTTTTTTTGTTGTTGTTGCTGCAAATAATGTGATCGAATATATCTTGCATTTTGTAGTTAATCGCATTGAAGCACGGAGTGAGCAGTTTGATATGTTCATGCTACTGGATATAAACACTGAAATATATCCTATGCGCGTGAAGGATAAATTTATGATGGTTTTAGCTTCTACTTTGAACTTGGATGGGACTCCAGATACTGGTTATTTCATTCAGGTAATTTGCTGTAGTGGTTTATTTCTATCCTAGTTGATTTGCAAGTGTTAGCCTGTCTGATTTAATTTAATTTTGTGATTTGTGTAAAGAAATAAAAATATGGTGCTTGAAGCTAACTTGAAGTCTCTGAGATTTTGAAAATGCAAACAATATAATCCAGTCAAATTTGAGGGTGTTCAACTTACCATGACGAATCACTTTCGTCAAAGTAAGAAACATCAAGTGCCTTTTGATGGCGCGAAAATATATGTACTTTTGTTAAAAAACTAGCTTGCTATATACAGACATTTAGAATGTACAGTTTTTGTTTTCAAAAGGAAAAAAATATGCGTCTCGAACAAGTGATCCCCTTTAAGAAAATATTTAGGCTTTGTGACCTTGTCTATCTAGAGGTGATTAGACATGATATGGCGCAACTCTAGATATCTGAGGACATCACCTTAGATAGGAGGGTGTGGAGGTTGCGTATTATGGTAGAAGGTAGGTAGGACTGAAGTGCTGTCTTGCTTTTTGAGGGGTTTAGCCGTATTCTTGTAGTGTTTTGCTTTTGGTTCCATCATCATTTGTTGTTTATTGTGTTTAGGTTATCACACTTTCCCTTTTTAATACCTACTTTGATATGTTGTACTCGAGACAAGGGTCCTTCAAAAACAGCCTTTTTACTTCCACGAGATAGGGGTATGGTTTGCGTACACTCTACCCTCCCCAAACCCCACTTGTGGAATTTCACTGGGTATGTTGTTGTTGTTGACCTTATTTATCTGGAATTGTTTAAAATCTCATCGCATCTATTATATAGTTCAACTGTTAACTGGAAATAGAAACTAGAGAATATATTAACTTTTTTGTGGTGTCTGTTTTCACGTGTCATAGACACATTTTTGTTCCACGGAGGTGTGATTCCTTATGATCTAGCCTTGTGATGGCTGTTCAATTGGTTTCTAAAATAATGGACAGGACAAACAAACTGTATCTGCCAGTGAAAGGGTATAATCGTTTGGTATTGGCATGTATGATGTATCCAATCACGAATCAGCACAAAAGGATCCATCTATTGTGCTATATGGAGGATTGTGAAATGTTTTTTGATCCTTGAAATATTCTTAGGATTTCCCATTCTTTTGAGAAAGACTCAAAGACTGAGAAACCGGAAATGAAGGAAAAGGAGCAAAAAAAGGGAATTCTTGATCGAATTGTTGATGATTGAGGGACAAAGCCAACAAATGGGTTTGTCAGAATTTTCATAACCAAAATGGCGAAAACGCACGACTCATTGAGCACCTTCCGTATGCAACTTTTACGTCAAAAAACGTCTGTCAAATGTATTACACTGAAGGTGCTCTAAGCCTCTAACATCCATGAGCCTTTAGTGAATATTTTAAAAAATTTAAGTTTTGCTAGTAATTTTTTAGTTTGTTTGGAGATCTGGGTCAGTAGAATGAGTCTCTTGTGGGGATTCATATAATTGACCCCAATTAGCTTGGGATTGAGGCGTACTTGTTGCTCTAAAGTATGTTTTTAAGAAGTTACTTTTCATGGAAGTCCTTAATATGAAACTTGATTTTTTCTTTTTATAACACCTTAATGCTTAAAGATATAAATCCTGATATAACTGTTAGGCAAATGCTTGTACGGATTTCCTTATTCCTTTTTTGGTTTGCCTTGTCATTCTTTTTCTACTTTGGTGTTTCAAACTCTTAGAAATCCTCATGGTACTTAATGGTGTTGCAACCTGATGACAGGGTAACAAGAAATCGCTTGCTGACAAGTTCGAATATGTCATGCATGGGAAGCTATATAGGATCTCAGAGGAAGGTTCGGGGAAGCACGTTAAAGCGTACGTTTGGATGACTTCTCATATTCAATTCCATGAACATGTATTTATATTTCTGGATGTTCTTTCCTTTTCATTGGTGCAATACTGTCAGTCTGTCACACCTTAGCAATATATGCTTTGCTTCTTGTTTCGAAAAGTTGGCTTAGATTGACTTCTTAGGTCGCCCATTTGCTAAGATTAGATTTCAATTTGATTTATGTGACTTATTTTCTAGTGAGAGTCTTTTTTTCTATTGTGTTCATTTGTGGAATATAATTTTTTTCTTGCAACCCTGCTTCGTGAACTTTGCTTTTGAGCTGAGGGTCCATCCTTTCTACCCCACAAAGGTGATGCGAGCTACTTCGTTCCAAACCTTTCTCATTATGTCTGTGTACATCCTACCCTCCCTGGACCCCACTTGTGTGATTACACTTGGTATGGTGTGGTTGTTTGTTGTTGTTTAATTGTGGAATATAAATGTACTTTCATGTACTTGCTTTTTCTCTGTTTTTGTTTTTGGGCTAGATGTTTTGCCGTTTTAGCCTGATGTATTTCGCTTTCAGTTTTAACTTTTAAATATATTGTTTGAGAGTTGTCTATGTTCTGGTTGTTGAGACTACTCGATTTGTTGGTTTCCAATTAGCAAATCACGACTAGTTTACTGATATAACAATGGATTTACTGGTTTTATTTGTCTTCAGAGACATTTTTGTTTCATTTGGAGGACTTCTGATGCAGCTGAGAGGAGATCCATCCATTGCAGCTAAGTTTGAGCTTGATCAGAAGATTTTCCTTCTCATAAGGAAGGTTTGATGTAAACAAATTTGGTAACAACTCAATTTGAACTTAAAAGGCGATGGACTATTTGTGAGCGCCTAAGCTATTGGCACGTGATAAATCGCGTGGTGGTCTCAGTTTCTCAAGGATACAAAAGAATGTAATTGAGATATATAATAACGGAGACCATGGAACAAGAGCTCTATATATGTTTTGCAAGGTCTTAAAAGTTTAGCCGTCTTAGAATCAACTTCAGATATGCGGGTCATTGCAGAGTGTGAAAGTTTCAAATTTAGTGGACTTGCTCATTCATCAAGTGAAGTAGTCATTGTTTAACCAATCTGCTCGTATGCCAGATTGTTTGTGCTTTGCTTGTTTTGTCTCGCTCTAAATAGAATGACTCTCTTAGTTACGTTGTGTCTGACTTGAGCCCCCATGTCTGCTTTTCTCTACCCGCAATTCAATAAGTTGGCAAAGCCTACATAACATTAGGGTCGTCCCCTTCATTCTATGTGATTGACCCTAGCTTGGGTTTGGGCCTCGTCCCCTTCATTCTATGTGATTGACCCTAGCTTGAGTTGGGGCCTCGTCCCCTTCATTCTATGTGATTGACCCTAGCTTGAGTTGGGGCCTCGTCCCCTTCATTCTATGTGATTGACCCTAGCTTGGGTTGGGGCCTCGTCCCCTTCATTCTATGTGATTGACCCTAACTTGGGTTGGAATTTTGGAAAGCTCGTTCCAACCAAGCTACATTATTCTATGAGTTTGTCAATGTTGAGGTAAAGCTACGTATACACCATCCTTTCTAGATCTTACTTGTAGAATTGAAATCGAGATTGTCCAACAAATATACTAAACATGGAAGTTAATAATTTTCATATAAGATATATTTATACATACAGCAAATCATATCAATTTCAATTAATATGAATAAGTTGTCATAAAGATGGAACATGTATGAATAAACAATGATTTAAGTAATAAGTCTTTTATAGAAAAAATATGTCATTCAACATTTGAAGAAATTACCAAATAAGTATGAAATAACACTTTTGTAGTTTTATTTTGGCCAAAAATTATTCAAGATATCTTCGAGATTTATTTTCCAATAGATATATTGGCATATATACGATTGAACATAGAGTTATCTCATTCAATCATAGCTAATTAATGTATATCATTACCTCATTAAATCACTTAATTACCATAAATTAATGTAATTTTGTGTAAACATCTGATGAACTAACTTTTACTATCCCCTTTTTCGTATAAAAACAATATCACGGTTAATTACATATGAATGCGATATTCAAAATTGACAAAAGTAACCCTACAAATCTCCTCAAACTCCTTTGGAGTCTTTTTCAATCCCTACATTATAATTTCTGCCTAATTTGTTTCTAAAAACGTATTTGGTTAAGCTTATGAGTTGGTTAAACTTACTTATAATTAAAATTATTCTAAGTTAATTTACTCGTTTGGTAAATATCAAAATATGTATAAGCTTACTTCCTCTTCATTTTGTAATCTGTATTGACCGCTTCTTATTTTATAACTCTTAAATTTATATTTTTTTAGAAAAAATTAAGGGTATTTTAGTCATTCTAACAAAAGAACAACTTATCAACATATTTTTATCAAACACATCAACCGTTTATTATCAGTTTCAACACTTCTATCTAAATATGTATTTGCTTATTTATAATATCAATTTCGACACTTACAAAATACTTTTCAGTTATTTACTATTAGTTAATCCAAACAGACTCTAAATCAAACAACCCCTAGTTTTTTCAAAATTAATTAAAACTCTAAAAAAGGGCATGCACTTTACATCGTCCCTAATTTCTTCCATACTGTACGCTTTTTAATTTTTATAGAATCAATTAAATTTATTTCATTGAACATTTGAACTTTTTTTTTTTCACTATAAATATTTCATCCATTTTCCTAAACTCTCCAAATTACTCATTTCTTTCCACTATCCAAAAAAAAATGAACACTTTTTTCAATCGACCATATATGTATTCAAAAATTGAAAATGAAGACGAAGAAGATATTAAACATAGAAAAGCACAATTCTTGATTTATAAATCATTAAAGAAAGCAGATTCTATTGTGTCTAAGAGAAAAAAATCATCATATTGGTTGAAAGTGAAATTTTGTAAGTTGAAAATCAAAATTGGGAGGAAATTAAAGAGGTTGAGAAAGAAAATATTTTTTACATTTTCTTCCACTACTACGAGTAAAGTTTGAAGAGTCTACTTCTACATTTTCTCATGCAGTGTTGTTGGATAACGAAGGAACGATCGATTTAACGTGATCGTGTCATTATTTTTTCCTATCACCTCCATGAATTAGTGGTAAAATTTGTGTACACTCTACCCTCTCCATATCTCATTTTATGAGATTTCACTGGGTATGTTAATTGTTATTTTGTCGTTATCTTCTTTTCTTTCTCATTCTATTTATTATTTAATAATTTTTGTTTTGTTATAGTAGCTCTAATCCATATATGCCATACCTTTCCGATTAAATTATTAATGTGACATTTTAAAACGATGGTAAATGATACAATCTATTCAAATATTTTCTTTTAAAAAAGTTGAGGTGTTTGAAAATTATGTACTCCCTCTATCCTAATTTATGTGACACTTTTCATTTTTCGAGAATCAAACAGTTTAAGTTTGACCAGAAATTTGCACGTGAAATCTTCAAATTTTTTGAAATGAAATTTATATATCTGTAAACTACGTAAAAATTACTATAAATCACAATAATTGACAATTCAAAATAATTAAAAGATATATTAAAAATTTATGGTCAAAGATTGACTTGTTTGAATCTCAAAATCCAAAAAATGCCACATATATTAGAATAGAGGGAGTATTATTTTTATGCCAAGTAGAATGTGAAAATTAGCATTATGTGAAAAGAACATTATTATGCAACCTTGAAAACCAACTCATAGAAGTATACTGTTAAAAACGCTTCATCAGGATTTCCAAATTATACAAAGGCAAAGTTTTTGTCACCTGAAAATATTTACATGAAAAGTCTACCTACTGTCTAATTATTTACAATTCTTATTACCAAAACATGCAAGAACATAGTAAATTTTTTTGTCACAAAATTGATCTTGGAATCAATTTACTTAGGTGCATGATTCCTGCATTTGTACATTTTGAACTTTTGATGTCAATGAGACATCTTCAGACAGTTCCCTTTCTGGTCAAGATTTTATGCTTCCACGAAATACTGCTAGTAAGAAAGAATGGCAGCATTATATATACAGCAGACTTCCAGTATCATCGAGGCCGCCAGCAGAAGGTATGACCATATATTTAATCCTTTAAAACCTGACAAATTAACGAGAAATCAGTGTCAATGAACAGCTCTAAGAAATGAGTAGGATACAAACAACATAAGATGGCGTTAGTGTTATCCCACAAGTGAGGTCTGGAGGTGGTGTGTACGCAGTCTTACCCCTACTTTAAGAAGGTAAAAACTACAAATATGTAAGTAAATATTCTTACTTATTTGCCCCGATGCTACAGCAGGAAGTGCAGGAATTCTCACAGCTGCAAAAGTAGGAAGTTCCGATATACATCAGTGACCAGTCATATAAGAAGAAAACTTTTTGCGAAGTGAAACTTAATAAGAAGGAATACGTCCAACATACACTTCTTGCATGATGAAGCTGGTAACTGAGACATAGATGGCCAAGGAGCCGGAATGTTGTCATTTAAGTCGCATACAAAGCCGATCCCCAAAGTTTTGTCCAGTATTGCATCTGATGGTAAACTAGACAAAAGACACCCCGAAACTATTCCAACATAAAGAACAACAAATAATTATTAACTAGTACAACGGTAACAACTAGGCCTCAATCCCAAATTACATGGGGAAATAATTTACTAGTGCTGTAAAAATTTTAGATAAAAAAGAAAGGATGAGGCAGGTAAAGATATGTCATAGACTTGTTGTATACAAGGTGGCTAATCTCGCAAACGGAAATGAACATGTACTTCCTCCGTTTCATTTCAATTTGTTTGACTGACTTTGACTTGGCATGGATTTTAAGAAAGTAAGAAATACTTTTGAATCTTATGGTCTTAAACTAATGATACGTAGAATGTATGAAAATGCTCTTTAATCTTGTGGTTGTAAATATGCGAATTGCCATGTGGAAAGATAGAATTGCCAAAAAAAAGAAGAAAAGAGGCATTCTTTTTTAAACAGAATAAAAAGGAAAGTAAGACTTCCAGTTACCAATTTCAAATAAAAAAAAGTACAGACAAACAAATTGAAACGATTGGAGTAATACATATTTAACGAGTAAATACACAGTTCTCTTCTCATAAGCAGTTTCACACTTCACTAGCCGAGGTTCAAAGATATCCAATTTAATTCAATCAATTGTTCTTCTGTACAGCTAACATTAATTCAACGTTCTTTTTTACCGAAAAGTTCTGTCAGTCTTACTGTTATTTGAGTTCATAATTAATCATATCTATCAAAGCATCTCGATCAACATCTTCCAAGGTATCCTAATAGAAAATTTTAATATCTCATTATCAGGAGTATTAATTGTCAAAGAAGGTAACATGATGTGATAACTAAGGAACAAAACAACAAAGTTAAAAAGAAAAGGAGTATAGGAATGGACGAGCAAACACGTAAAGTAGGTTTATTACCTTCTGGTGTAACTGGTGTAGTATAGTCATTTGAAGATAACCAGATGCCACAAACATGACAAGATCAAAATTTGAAGTCAGCTCAAGGTATTTGTATGCTGTACAATGCACCAAAAGCATTCAAATAAAAACTGACCTTGTACAGAAAAATCCTTGAGGCTAATGTGACAGAGATTGTAGACATTTTTGCTAACATTGTCTTTCTGTAGCTTAAGTCCAAGCGAGGCAGCACAATCCAAAGCTTGCAAGTTGGTGACAAAGCTCTGCCTCTGTAAGTGAGACACATACCTCTCGACAGTATTACAGCATTTTGTTTGGTTATTCATCCCATCTCCACAAGCCTTTGTAATATTTTTCATGTTAGGAAATACCAAAGGGCACACTAAGGGGAAGAGAAAACAGATTAGTAGATTTATAATAATATGGAAATGCAAAGATAGGAGGTGAGAATGGAAGCTAGATTCTAATTTCTTCAGCAAGAATTTTGGTAACTTTGTGGAGCCAGTTGCATTGAGGATGATCGAATAACCAAGACTATGTTTGGTTTGGGGCAACCAGTGGAATTATAAGATAGTCATTAAAAGAAAACATACTTCATCTTTACTTCTGTATTTTTCTTTTAGCTCTCTGATGTTCCTTACTCAAGCCGATGGTTTTCCGAAACAGCCTCTCTACCTTTCTCAACGTAGTGGTAAGGTCAGTCTATATATACTCTACACTCCCCAAACCCCGCTTATGGGACTACATTGGGTTTGTTGTTGTTGGTACTTTCACCAGGTCATGAAACAAAAGAGAGCAAGAATACACTTTGGAATTGCTCCTAGTTATGATGGTCGGGGGGGGATGCGCCCTTAACCAAAGGGGAAGTACTCAATCAACACCATCTTATCATTTCCTCTTCCTTCCAAGAACAAAAACATTTTAACATTATTGATCAACACTAGCTAATAAGATGTATCGCAATAAAATTTATTAGCAAATAAGTGTAGTAGGATATATATATGATGTGCTTATCAGAGATCACTTCCATTATTTACCATATAAAGCTTGAGAAGCACATTTGCCGCAAAGAAGCTCAAATCTAAAGGGTTAAAGACAGAAAAGCCCAACAAGTCCATTTTTAACCTTCATGTGTACGCATTTTATTTGGGATGCCCGTAACTATTCATTTCCATATCGATGTCTACACTTCATGGAATGAAGGCTTTTACATTATCAATTTTAAGCACATATCTAGCAAATAACTATGCAATGAGAAATCCAAGGTTGTTATGGAAGAGAATTTGTATGAAGTTATCACCTTTATTGTTTTTGCAATTAGAAAGTCCTCTAAGAACATGTTTTGCTCCAGCAGGTTCAAGTTTACTTGCCATCCATCGGTGTACAATCCTTTTACAGTCGTTAACTCTAGTTGTGTGATCAGACAGCACATGAGGGCCATCCATATTTGAAATATCATATGCTTTAAGTGCAAGTTTTTTAGCAGCTTCTGTTATAGCATTTCCACAAGTTTCCTCACAACATTCATTCACAAGATCGATCTTACCACAGGTATCAAGTAGGCTAGATGAGTCCACAGTGCTCTCAAACTCATGAACATCTTTGACTGGGCAAGAACCTTCAGTAAGGTTTTCAGGATGTAGAGAGCATATCTGCTGCAGAGTATCATTGGCACCCTGACTGACCAGGAGTTGCTGAAAATCTGAAAGGCAATGCTTTGCGAGACTGCCATTTAAAGCAAGCATATTTGAATGTTTACTAGACTGCCCAATAAGAATAACAAGAGTTGTTTCTAGTTGAGGGCAACACATGACATTAGCCAGATACTCTGCAAATGGAGCTACACAATCTATTGATGTCACGGCCATCATACTTTTCACAGCAGCAAAGTTCAGCGTACACAATCCTGGAGAGGGTGAGAGGAAAAGTAAGAGAAGACAGAGGATATTGAAAACCTTAGATCTTTCTGAGGTCTATTTCTTCTCTAAATCTATGTTGCTATATATTTTGTTTTATGATTGGTGGTGTCCAGGACAGCTTACATGCACCTCTGCTATTTTATTGGGTATCTACTACCTCCCACCACCACAAGTATCAAAAACTCTGCCCACCATCCTTAGGCAGATGTGAAGAACTCATCTAGTGTTTTTTGTCTCCACTAAGATTTGAACTCAGGTATCCAATCAATGCTGCTTTATGTTTCAACCTTGGCATTTTAACTTTTAAGATATAGTTCTTGCTAAGTTGTTAGGAGTTTGACAAAATTAGTTTCTGAAACAAAACAGATAACAATTCTTTATAAAAAAATATTGGCATACTGCTTGATGGCCCAATGCACTAAGCTCCCACTATGGAGCCGTATCACAAGGGACTATTGTACACAGCCTTACCCTGCATTTCTGCAAGAGGCTGCTTCATAGTTCGAACCCCTAACGTCCTGGTCACATGGAAGCAACTTTACCAGTTACGCCAAGGCTTCCAGACTGTTCCAGATCAGGAAAAAAATATATTGGCAGACTGTTGTGTGTATACTTTTAATTACTCCAAGTTGCTCCAAAATTGAAAGGTTGATATAAATTAAAACTTATTCGACACCAAGGACCAAGATTTTTAATGTAATTAGTTTCTGAAACAAACCAGATAGTTTAGGTGAAGTCCTGTTTGTGAAAGGTGCCAACGGAGAAGGTGCAAGAAGGGGGAGAAGGGGTTGTGGGGCAGCAGTAGGTGACGTCTCTAGCAAAAGAGTATCCTCCTTTATGTCCATGATTAGAGAGCCTTTTAGATTATTCAGTGAGCTGCAACTGGATTCCTGGAGGCCTGTAAAAGTAGCAAATCTATCAGAGATTCGTAATAGCACTGGATCCAAATGAATTGCCAGCAAATGCACATAGACAGAAATATACGGGAGGACAGTGAAAGCATCATAGGTAAATGTACCACATTAAGTGTTCAACCACGAATCCACATGAATTATTCAACCAGAAACCACTAAAACCAGCAGATTATGTAGTCGCTAAAAGAAAAGAGATGACAACAAGCAATCACTTTCTGCTGACTTATCATCCTCCGTCTGTGGAAGACCCTCGTGTTGAGGTTTCAAAGATTGAAACTTGTATATCTAGAGAAATCCAATATCATTGTTACTAGATTTTCTCCTTGATTCATTCAGTTTGGGTCAAATCTAAATTACCCACAGAAACACTATCTGACACACTTCGTTAAGAATTAGCTCACGAAACCATTTCATAACTTGTAAAACTATACATTGCCTTCCCTGCTTTATACCACTCCATATTCAGAGTTGAATTACGACTTCCCGCGGATACATTTCCCTCCCTTAATATCCAAACCAATGCACAACAGTACGACTGATTCAAGCAGCAGGAGATGCAAGGGAATGAGAACATCACTCAAATAAGGTCTCGGAGCAGAAATAGTTTGTCCAGCTAATGCAGCGTCTAAAATAAGATTAACATAATGCAAAACTACTAGACTCTGTAAGATTAGGTCTTTGGCCTAACGCACACCCCAAAAACTAGCTCAAATGGAGGAGGATTGCCAAGCCTTTACAGGTGAGATCACCTTAACCATCAATGTGGGACTTTTTCATTCTTCAACAGACTCTAACAAAATGCATTTTCGCAAACCTCGACTGTCCCATCTTAATTCCAATTTAAATGATCCTACCAAAAAGTTTCAGTTACTCATTCACAATAAATTTTCTAATTCACATATGTTCTTCATAAACAGCTAATTTTCTGCTTGCCTCCAAAACTTAGGAAAGGAGCTCAACTCATACCCTAAGCATGGACTAAAGCAACATATGTACATATCACTATCATCTTTAAGACCTACATATCCAGCCCCAGATAGAAGATACACTGTTCTAGCAAACACACAACAGTTCCAGATACTGTAAGCCACCACTAGATCACCAATTTCCCCAAACACCAGCATAAAGCATGAATCAAATCAAGCCCCAGCTGGATTTTTTAACAAATTTGGTGAATTTCAAGAATATATTCACAAATCATCCAAGAAATAAGTAAACTATCCAAGACACCATGCACAAAAAAAGGGGATTCATACTTACAAAGAAAGAGTATAAATACAACCAGAAGAAGGTCAAGTCTGAAACTTTCACTGACCCCTCCTCTCATTTCTGTCTTCCTTTGCTTCAAGACCCAAAGTAGAAAGGAAACAGCAAATGCAAGAAGACCCAAAAGGATTGAAATTTAGCAGCAAATCTTGGAAAAAAATTTCAGCTGATTAGAAATGAGTAAAATCTATAGCAATGTGAGAAAAAGGGAACTGAAATTAGAAGAAAGAGCATTGGGAAGTAGAGAGTAAAAGTTGGGACAGCCATTAATGAGGTGCTCTTAAGTGGGTGGGGGCAAGATGCAGTAATGAAGAATAGCAGTGTATGAATTAGCATAAGACCCCACACTAAGATAATGAAAATTGGCTCTAGAGGAGTAGCAAATACTTTTTCATTCTTAATTAGAGGTTTCGTATATGATTCATGGATATGAATTCAGTTGTTACTTGTTAGGGAGCATTTATCTGAATATGAAATTTTTAAAATTTAAATTTAGTCAAATTTTAATATGAATATCAAAAGTGGAATAAAAAATGGCTGCACTCTCGGGAAATGTTAAATCCATTAAAAGTCATGCTCCAAATGAGACATTATTAGCGCATGACATACTTTTTTTTTTGTTTGTTTTATTTTTATTCGATGTTCTGTAAAATTTTAAAACTCGATTAGTTTTAATTCACATGATAAATTTTAAGGAGTGAGATTACGAGGTTGTAATTGAATCGTTTTAATGAGACTTTTAATTGATGGAGATCATTTAATTAGAGGTCACGTGTTCAATTTGGTATGATTTTTATAATTTTTGATATTTTAAAATTGGGCATTTAAGTCGTTAGTGAAAAGTGGCACGAATATAAACTTTTGGTCGTAGCGATTGTATAAGTATGTTCAACGACTAAGAAAAAAATTATTTTATATTCAAACAAACTATAAAAAATAATAATTTAAATTTAAGTAAGAATTCAGAAGGTTAAGTTATGACGATTTTTAGTCAACGATCAAGAACGTAATTATATATGTCTACTTATAAGATAAAGTATCTGATAAAAGAAATTTAAATCATGCTAGAGGAAAGATACATATATCCAATACCTCGTGGCTTCCTACGAAAATTGTTGAACTTTTTACTTAAGATGGTGGAACTAATTTAATTTTAATAGAAGTAGCATAATCACTATAACAAAAATAATTTTTAGCGGTAATAAATATAAATATTAATAAAGAGTGTTAAAGCTTTTACCGGCATAAGTTAATTGTCCTTAGATCTATACTTTAGCGATATTCTCAAAAAGTGTAGTAATTGCTGCTAAAAATATATATCTAGTGATAGTTAAGTTATTATCGCTAAAGATATTTTTTATGTAATAAATAAATTTCAGAGTGAAAACTAATTTGGGTGTTAATTACACTATTGGCTTGTAGTTGTGTCTTATATATAACATAAGGAGAAAATTTAATACATTTATTCAGTATGATTTGAAATTTTTTTGATTTAAGTTTATTAGGGAAGAAAATATCTTTTTATAACTGATTGGTTAAATTTTTTGAAAAATAATAAGTTTTTTAAAAGTGAGAAAAATAATTTCCCTAACAGATAAAGATAAAAATAAGTAAAACAAGTTATTCCATACATATGACATTCAACGTTAATTATGTTCACGGCTCTATCTTCACACACATTATCTTCATCCTCACCCTCAATAATTGTCTATTCTGATTAAGTCAAGCTAATTAGAATATGTGGCAGATATCCAAAGGATAGTTAGCTTAACCCTCACTAATATCTTTTGTAAAAAAAACTTAAAATTATTAGTGACTTACTATATGTAGCTAAGAGGCTGAAGTTGGTGAAGAAAAATGTCCAAGATTCCATCGACCATTTTAAGTTCACACTTTGATATCTTTATTTCATTTTATTCTTCTCGTGGAAATTTAATATGATAGGGCGTATAAGAATATATTATCAAATAGGATATATATATATATATTAGTAATGTTGATATTATTATTATTGTCTGTGAAATTTATTATATTAGGTAAATAAAGTATATTCGAATAGGAATAATACTGAACGTATGTATGATGTATTAAGATAAGAGTATGAAATAAAATGTCATTGACACGTAATCTCCCATATTGTTAAATGCAATGATTTATTAATAGTGCAAATGGTCAAAGGCATATCTAAATTAGCACTTTTTTTTTTACGAGATTCATATCTCTATTATCTATTGTTCCAATGTTAACCTATCTAAGCTATAACTCTTTAATTTTTATATTAAAACATACTTTGATGTTGAGTTGGCCTACACACACATGTTATTGAGTGAGAACAATATTTGGTCAACTTAGCATTGAGGTGTGTTTCGATATAAAGGAAGTGATAGTTTAGGTAAGTAAAGAAAATAATTGATAATTAGCGTATGAAATTCACAAGAAAATAATATATTAAGTGTGTGATTTACTATTAACTCTTTATTATATACAAAAATAATATCAAATATAATGTATAATGAAAACAATATAAAATTTATACATATATTATTTTCTCTAATAACCAAAGGATCCATTATATTCTATAGCTCTAATTTCTCTTTCTAATATGTACAAAAATAGGCGCTCACCCAACTCGCTCTTATATAATAAAAATATATATCGACTAGAAAAAATAAATAACTTCAGCCTACTATGTATATAAAAGATTCCAATACAAAGAACTTTTCTCACTTACTGGAAGACTTAAATTTAATTCAAGAATAATAGTTGTATAAAAATACAAATGTGTAGGAACAAAAATTGGTCCACACATTTCTTTGATTCCATTGACAATTCCATGTTCACATGTTATCTCACTCAACTCTTTTTTTCCTTTTTAACTAATTTATTTTTGTTCTTTCTAGATTCTATATATCTTTTTATTCCTTCCACATTAAATAAATGTCAATGTGGGTACTTACTATATATTTTGGTATAATGGTAGGTAATATAAGCATGACCACTTAGAATTATTATAGCCGGAACGAACAAAATCCTCCAATTCTTAATTAGAAATTTGAATTTTAATAGAGTGTATACAAAACATTTTCCTATTTAATAGAGTGTATCTATATAACGTGAATCCGAATTAGTTTTAAAACACGAAATAAACCTAACTTCATGATGATAAATATTTATAAAGATCAAATTTTTCCGAAGACTTTTTTCTTCTTCAAAATTTGTAGTTTTCTTGACGTAAAAATTCATGCAAAATAAGGAAAGGTTTGAATCAAAAGTCAATTTTTTTTTTTGAGATATTTAAATATTAGTTTAATTTAAACTTTCCATTATATCCTTAATGAGATTTTTTTAAATATTTTTTTATTTTAGTTTTTCATTTAGTATTTGGTATCTACATTGAAGTTCGATTATTTCATATTGCGTTATGTAGGTCACCAGTTGGAGGGAAGTGTTTTCTACCAAGGATTTTTTTCATATCGAAGGATCAATATGAGACCTCTTATTAAAAGAGTAGCAACCACATCCATTGCACCACATTCTTTGATGGTGAATTTTTTTTTATAACTAGCTAGTCACACAAATTAAAAGATATGAAATATTTTCAATCACAAGTTTTAAAATCTATAGTTACACAGT
>JAJOOH010010317.1:0-14096 GCA_029582605.1 Solanum gracilifrons | reverse complement strand
AAAGTTGTTAAAGGAAAGTGATATTAGTTCCAGGGATGACAAATTGTACAACGGAGGAGGGAACTCCCCGGATAAGCTATTTAGTGAGAATCCAGGAAGCCTCAACTTGGTCAATCGAGCTAAAGAAGTTGGCACTTGTCCCACTAGATTGTTGTACGATAAATACAACTTTTCTAAATATGTAAGATTTCCAATAGAACCTGGAAAGAGTCATGTCAGGTTGTTATTTCTGAGATACAACTTGGATAGGAATTTTCCCCACAAGAGTGTTGTGTTCCAGAACAAGGCTCTTGAGCTTAACACAATGTGATCGATTAATTGGAATTTCCCCTATTGGATATTTGAAACTCAAAATCAGGTTTTAAAGCCTTGACAGTGTTAGAAAATTAAGATTTGTCTAGAAACTCCTAGATTGGAGATATTTTGTATTAGATATCTTAGAAAAGTAAGATTTGCCTAGAAACTCCTAGGTTGGAGATATTTTGTAGTAGATATGTTAGAAAATTAAGTTTTTTTCTAGAAACTCCTAGATAGTAGATATTTTGTAGTAAGATATGTAGTCTTAATTTAAAATGAGTGGGTATTAGTGAGCCACATATGTACATAGTTTGGTGTGAGATATTTTGCTTACTATGTGGTTGTAATTATCACATTTTATCTATAAATAGACCATATGTAATGAAACATCTAGTGAAAAAAAAATTGAACTCAAGAAAACTTAACTTCTTCACTTTCAGATTTTCTGTAGCAATTTACAGCTGCGATTTCCTACTGTTTACACCTTGTAGACCTGAAGTTCTTCCTTTTTGTTGTAACATGGTATCAGAGCCTATTTCCTAAGGGATCTGAATCAAATTTTGTTTGTTTCGCTCATCTACTTTTCGTTCTTTCTTGAATTTGCTTGCTGAAAAAATTCATGGCACATGAAAATCAACAAGGACAGGTCCTCCGACTTTTACCAGAGAAAATTATCACATATGGGCCATCAAAATGAAGTCTTATCTAAAGGCTCTCAACTTATGGGAAGTTGTTGAGCTTGGAGAACCTGTTGTCCAGCCATTTAGAGTTAATGCAACTCTATTAAATTAGGTCTTGGACCTAACTCACACCCCAAAAGCTAGCTCAAAGGAAGGAGGATTGCCCAAGCCTTATAAGGAGTCCACCCATCTCATTAACCACCGATGTGGGACTTTTGTCATTCCTTAACACCCCACCTCACGCCCAGTGCTTAGCATCTGGTGCGTGGGCAATTTTTGATTTTGGGGGCCCTAACATCGGGTGAGACGGGCCCTGCTCTGATACCATATTAAATTAGGTCTTGGGCCTAACTCACACCCCAAAAGCTAGCTCAAAGGAAGGAGGATTGCCCAAGCCTTATAAGGAATCCACCCATCTCATTAACCACCGATGTGGGACTTTTGTCATTCCTTAACAAACTCTCAATGAAATTATGAAGTATGATGAGTTGGCGACTAGATCTCCACGAGCTCTCACCTGCATAAATTCAAGTCTTACGGACGTGATGTTTATGAGGATTATGACTTGTGAAACAGCCAAAGAGGCTTGGAATAAGTTAAAGGAGGATTTTGAAGGCAACAGTAGAGTAAAGTCTGTTAAACTCTTAGCGTTGAAGAGAGAGTTTGAGCTTTTGAAGATGAAAGACTCAAATAGTGTGAAAGAATACTCTTCAAAGCTGATGAAGATTGTGAACCATATAAGAATACTAGGTGAAACCTTTCCAGATCAGAAAGTTGTAGAGAAGATCTTGGTTAGCCTTCCAGACAAGTTTGAATAAAAAATCTCAGCTATTGAAGAGTCTTGTGACTTGACTACTATTACAAAAGCCGAACTAATCTCCAAATTTCAAGTCCAAGAGCAACAGATCACTATGAGAAGTGAAGGGATAGTAGAAGATGCCTTTCAAGCAAGGCATAAATTCAAACATCAAAAGGAAAGCAGAAAAGTCTGGTTGGATAAATCTGGAGAGGTAAAATCTGATGGAAACCAAGGTGATTTGTCGATAAAAGGAAAATTTCCACCTTGTGGCATTTGTAAGAAGAGAAACAACTTAGAGAAGAATTGTTGGCAGAATTCAAAGAGGTCTCCTATTCAATGTAGATATTGTAAGAAGTATGGTCACATTGAGAAGTATTGTAGGCAAAAGCAAAATCAAAGTGGCCAGTCTTCCCATCGAGTGGATTTCGCAAATGATCATCAAGTTTGAAAATTAGAGGAAGAGGTTTTCATGGCCTCGCAAACATCACATATTGACCAATGTAAATGGTATGTTGATAGCACGTGCATAAGGCACATGGCAGTTGATGAAAATCTATTTGTTACCTTGGAAAAATCTGATAGAACCAAAGTGAAGCTTAGAAGTGGCGAGTTGGTGGAAGCTCACGGTAGAGGGTCAATAAAATTTCCTACTGACGAAGGTACGAAATTTATTAATAATGTTCTGTATGTGACAAATTTATCTCAAAACTTGTTAAGTGTAGCTCAATTGCTTCATAAAAATTATTCTTTTAATTTTAAGGACAAACAATGTTTCATTGATGATCCTAAAGGATGTGAAGTAGCTAAAATTAGCATGATTGACAATTCCTTTCCAATTTCATGCTATTATATCGATACTTGCTCTTTTAATGTTGAATTAAGTGATACTTGGCATTGGCACAAAAGGTTCGGTAATTATAATCTTAGCTCTCTGGTGTATATGCAATCAAAGGGTATGGTTCTTGAAGTACCCAAAATTGACATGTGTAGAGATGTTTGGGAGTCATGTCAATTTGGTAAAATGCATAGACAATCCTATAGATTTTTAACAAGAGAATAACAAATGTTTACTAAGAAAAAAAAGAGAAGAAACAAAGGTTAAGTTTCACTGTTTATTGAAATAATGACTGCAATATAAATACATGAATTCATAACTTAAAAAGCTAAAGAAAAGGAGTGAAATAAGCTAACATTATCTCCAATAACTAATGCCTAAAATATAGCAACTAACTAATCAGATTCTGCCAAATATTGCGGCCTAATTTATCTGAACTTAATCCTACTTTTATGTTGTGTATTGATATAGCAAAAAGTGGAACTAATCTCCAGGTTTTGAGGCACCACTTTCAACGTTCTTCCTTGACTCAAGAGCAGTAATCCCAAGCCTTTTTTATGAGAAATTCAAATCTTGCTCTAGGTAGGGCCTTAGTTAAAATATTAGCAGTCTAAAAATCAGTTTTGCAGTGCACCAAGTCTATGTCTCCATTCTTTTGCACCTCCCTCAAGAAATAAAGCTTGATCTTGAAATATTTTGTCATTTCATATGAAACAGGATTATTTGCAATTGAAATTGCAGATTGACTATCAACAAAGATTTCAGGGCTCTTCTTTTGCTCTATATACTAATCTGTCAGTAGCTTCCGAATCCAAAGGGCTTGATTCACAGCTGATGCAGCTGCAATGGACTCTGCTTCAGCTGTAGATTGAGACACAATATCTTACTTCTTTGAACAACAAGAGAACATTCCAGAACCAAAACTAAAACGAGTAACTTGAGGTGCTTCTCATATCATCTAAGCAACCAGCCCAATCACTATCAGAAAATCCAAGAGACTGAAAGTCTGATACTTTTTTAAACATTATGCCAAAATTTGCAGTACCTTTAACATATCTAATCACACATTTAGCTGCTTGAAAATGAATTTCTCTAGCACAATGCATACATCTTGAAAGTAAACTCACAACATAAAGAATATCTGGTCTTGTTGCAGTCAAGTACATTAGGCAACCTATCAGGCTCCTATAAAGTCCTTCATCAACCTTTTCAGCTCCATCATCTTTGCAAAAATTCTCCTTTTGATTCATAGGAGTTGTTGTAGACTTGTAGTCTTCCATTTTGAATTTTATCAGAATTTCTTTAGCATATTTCTGCTGGCATATAAAGACCTCATGTCCTTTTTGCTGAATTTCCATGCCAAGAAAGTAGAACATTTCACCAAGGTCTGTCAGCTCAAAAACTTCCATCATTTCAGTCTTGAACAAATTAATCAAGTTCAAATTGCTACCTGTAACTAGCAAGTCATCTACATACAAAGAAACAATGGTTAAATCAGAATATTCTTTTCTAATATAGAGTGTAGACTCGTTGAGAATTTTTGTAAAGCCTAAGCTCAGAAGATGAGCATCAATTTTGCTATACCAAGCTCTAGGAGCTTGTTTTAAGCCATAGAATGTCTTCTTTAGAAGGTACACTTTGTCTTCTTTGCCTTTGATAGATAAACCTTCAGGTTGTTCTACAAAGATTTCTTCTTCAAGGTTGCCATTTAGGAAAGCTGATTTCACATCAAGCTAGTGTATCTTCCATCCTAGTTGAGCTTCTAAAGATGACAACATTCTTATCGTATCCAAATGGGCGACAGGAGCAAAAGTTTATGAAAAATCTACTCCAAACATTTGTGCGTACCCTTTTGCAACCAGCCTGGCCTTGTACTTGTTTATGGAACCATCAGGATTGAGCTTGGTCCTATAAACCCACTTGACTCCAATAGCCTTCTTGTGCGATGGTCTGTCAACCAGCTCCCATGCGTTGTTCTTTTCTATCATTTTGAGCTCCTCCTGCATTGCATATCTCCATTTTTCATCTTTAGCAACCTCCATAAATCCTCCTGGTTCTAAAATTGCAACATTACACCTTTGATATATATCAGAAAGTCCTCTTGTGCCTCTAACAGGTACATCATCAACATTTTCATCTAGAGATTCCAGATTTTTTTGCTTTTCATCATCTTGCTAGCTCCAGGTGTCATTTTCCACGAACTTGATATCCCTGTTAATAATGATTTTGTCATTTTGAGGTTGATAGATCCTATAAGCTTTTGAGAGACTACTGTATCCTACGAAAATTCTAGGTTCAGCCTTCTTATCCAACTTATCTCTTTTCACCTGAGGTACATAAGAAAAACAAAGACAACCAAATATTTTCAGATTTGTTAGCAAAGGTTTGTAACCAAACCAAACCTCAAAATGGTGTCTTCTTTTGCAAGGCCTTAGTTGGCAATCTGTTTAGTAGAAATGCTGCTGTATTTGTAGCTTCCGCCCAAAATTTCTTTGGCAGTCCTTTCTCATGGAGCAAACACCTTGTCATCTGCATTAGCGTCGTATTTTTTCTTTCCACTACTCCGTTTTGTTGGGGAGTATAGGGTGCTATTAGCTGATGCTCGATTCCCGCTTCATTACAAAACTTGTTGAATTTTTTTGAAGTATACTCGGTTCCATTATCGGTTCTTATCACCTAAATTCTACAACCACTATAATTTTCCACAAAAAGCCTTGTATTTCTAGAATACATTAGCGACCTCAGATTTATAATTCAAAAAATAAATCCAACAATATCTGGTACAATCGTCAATAAAGGCAATATAGTAATTACTACCCTTTAAAGGTGGTGTTTTCTGAGGTCCGCCTACATCCGTGTGAATAAGTTGCAGCTTCTGCTTTGCCCTCCATGATGAATTCTGAAAAGGCAACCTTGTTTGCTTCCCATACTGACAAGCTTCACAAGCAGGCAGGTTCTTCTCAAGGCTTGGAAGACCTTCTGCTAGTTGATTTTCTTTTATAAAGAGTATAACATCATGATGACAATGTCTGAGTCTTTTGTACCATAGTTCTGAGTTATTTTCCAACTTGATAACTGTTGCTTGCTCCTCGTCCAACAAGTTCAAGGCAAAAAAATTTCCTCTTATCTTGACCTTGAACATCTCTTTATTATCAGCATCCTTAAGGACACATGTTTTTTCTTCAAATAACACTTTCAAACCATTTTCAAGTAGTTGTCCAACACTTGAGAGGATTTGATCAATATCAGGAACAAAAAGAACATCAACTATAAGTTTCAAACCTGTAAGGTTTTCAATTGCAATAGTTCCTCTGCCTCTGGCATCGAGATATTCTCCATTTCCAATTTTCACTTTGGAAATAAAAGATCTATCTACATCTTTAAAGAGTTCTTGGTCGCTGGTCATATGATTTGTGCATCCACTATCAATTAACCAACTTTCCGAAGCGCTTTTGCTAGCAAAACAAGTTCCTACAAACAATTGCTCTTCTTGATATTGATTTACTGCAGCCTTAGCTTCTTCTTGTTGCGGTTGTGACTTGCATACCCTCTCCACATGGCCTAATTGACCACATTTGTTACACTTGACGTCTGGTCTCCACCAACACTTCTGTTCAGAGTGATTTGTCTTTTTGCAATGAGGGCAGGGAGGCTGACTTCCTCCCTGATTGTTGTAATTAATGCTCGGCCTCTGCTTCTTGTTCTTTTTCATTCCTTTGTTTGACTCGCTGTTCAGTGAATTAGCTTGAACAGCACCTTCAACATAACCTTCTTTCCTCATTAATCTCCTTTGCTCTAATGCCTACAAAGCTTTAACAAGTTCTGCCAAGGTAACGCTTGACAGATCTTTAGAATTCTCTGAAGAAGAAATTGTGGCTTCATATTTCTTAGGAAGTGTAACAAGAATCTTTTGAACAATTCTTTCATCAGCGAAATCCTTACCAAACAATCTCACCTTGTTGGCCAAGTCGAGTATTTGGTCTGCACAGTCTTTTATAGTTTCTGATTCTTTCATTCTCTTCATTTCAAATTCTCGAATCAAATTCATCATTTGCATATTGTGCACTCTTTCATTCCCTTGGTATTCTTTTTTGAGATACTCCCTAATTTCTACAGCAGACTTCATTCGCATAATTCTAGTAAGAATTGAAGGGGATACTGCCGAGAAAAGGCAAGCTTTAGCTTTGGTTTTCCTTGTCTTATTCTCCTTGTGATGTTTCATCTGATTCACTGTTGGATTATCACCGAGAGGAGTTACTTTATAATCCTCTTCTACTGCTTTCCAGAGATCTAACGCTTCAAGATGAACCGTCATTCTAATTGCCCAAGCTTGATAATTCTCACCATTGAAGACTGGTGGAGTTAAGAAGCTTGTTTCAGAATTCATTTTCTATAAACTATTTAATAGTAGTTCAAAGAAGGGTTTATATGGTTCACTATCTTCTCACAGATCCCTCAAGATGGCAATGCTGTGATACCAATCTGTAGGTTTTTAACAGGAGAATAACATATGTTTACTAAGAAAGTAAAGAGAAGAAACAAGGTTAAGTTTCATTGTTTATTGAAATAATGACTACAGTATAAATACATGAATTCACAACTTAAAAAGGTAAAGAAAAGGAGTGAAATAAGCTAATATTATCTCCAATAACTAAAGCCTAAAATATAGCAACTAACTAATCAGATTCTGCCAAATACTGCAGCCTAATTTATCTGAACTTAATCCTACTTTTAAGCTGTATATTGATATAGCAGAAAGTGGAACTAATCTCCAGGTTTGAGGTACCACTTTCAACAAATCCTTTCCTGAAGGAAGTCTTTGGAGAGCTAAGGAAAAGCTAGAGTTGGTTCATACAGATTTATGTGGACCAATGAGGACATCTTTTTTTAGTGGAAACAAGTATTTTTCTCTCTTTGTAGATGATCTGACTGGAATGACATTGGTCCACTTTCTTAGTAGCAAATATCAAGTGTTTTCTGTTTTCAAAGAATTCAAAGCTATGGTAGAAAGGGGGAGTGGCTGCAAATTGAAGTATATTAGATCCGATAATGGAACTGAATATACTTCGTATCAGTTCAACAAGTATTGTAAAGATTTGGGTATCCAATAACAATTCACTGTTAGCTACACTTCACAACAAAATGGGGTTTCTGAGAGGAAAAACAGAATTGTGATGGAGATGGCAAGATACATGTTGGTAGAAAAGAAGATGCCTAAATACTTTTGGGCTCAAGCAGTCAATACCACTGTCCATTTGCTAAATAGATTACGAACTAGAGCAGTCCAAGACATGAAACCATTTGAAGCATGGAAGGGTATCAAGCTATCTGCAAGACACTTGAAGGTATTTGGTTCGGTATATGCACATGTTCCTGGCGCTAAAAGAGGCAAATTAGATAGCAAGGCAGAACTGTGTGTTGTGTTGGGCTATAGTACAATTGCAAAATGATACAAAGTGTACAATGTTAGTAGTAAGAAGGTGTTTGTTAATAGAGATCTTGTAGTGGATGAGTCTAGCCACTATGATTGGGATCGAGATATTGTTGTGAAGAACCAAGGTGGGAGTAATTCAGTTGCAACTCCAAATCAGCAAAATAGTGATACTTCCTCTAGTCCTATTGATGTAACAAAAAACAATTCAGATGTTGAATTGACTACAAATCTCCTGATTTGAAGACCAAATCACTAGCAGAAGTTTATGAGCAATGCAATTTTGCTTTTGTTGATCCATCCTAATTTGAAGAAGAAGCAAACCACAAAGTGTGGATTTCAACAATGGAAGGGAACTTACCATGATCAATAAAAAAAGATACTTGGGAGTTGGTTGATAGGCCGGAAGAGAAGAATGTTATCGGTGTCAAATGGGTCTATCGAACAAAGTTCAATCCAGATGGCTCCATCTTCAAGCATAAAGCTAGACTTGTAGTTAAAGGCTATTCTCAGCAGCTTGGAGTGGACTTCGGAGAAACGTTTTCTCCTGTTGCGCGGCATGAGACAATAAGGTTTCTAGTCGCTCTTGCAGCACAATACAAGTGGAAAATCTTCCATTTGGATGTCAAATTTGCATTACTAAATGGATTGTTTGAGGAAGACATTTATGTTGAACAACCTGAAAGTTTTACAGTTGCAGGGGAATAAGACAAGGTGTACAAGCTTAAAAGGGCTCTCTATGGTCTTAAACAAGCCCTAAGAGCTTGGTATAGTAGGTTGGATTCTCATTTGTTGTCTCAAGGCTTCAACAGAAGCCTATATGAGCCTAGGAGAAAAGAAGTTTTTTCTGGAAATGGAGGTATCTCAATCTTGTGAAGAAATTTTCTTGTCCCAAAAGAGGTATGCCTTGAATCTATTAAAAAGGTTCAAGATTGACAAGTGCAAAGTTGTTGCAACTCTACTTGTAATGAATGAAAAATTAATGAAGGATGATGGCGAAGAGAGGGCAGAACCAAAAGTTTATAGAAGTCTTGCTGGAAGTCTACTTTATCTAACAACTTCTAGGCTAGATATAATGTTCGCTGTCAGTTTGTTATCTCGATATATGCAAAGTCCCAACACTAAGCATTTTGGAGCCCGTAAAAGGGTGTTAAGGTACATTAGAGGGACGATTAATTATTGAATCTAGAATAGAAATATGGAGAATGGAGCTCTTATTGGCTATTCAGATAGTGATTAGGGTGGATGTTTGGATGATTACAAAAGCACTTCTGGTTACTGTTTTTCGATTAGTTCAGGGAATTTTTTCTTGGAACACAAAGAAGCAAGATATTGTAGCACAATATTCAGTAGAAGCTGAGTATGTGGCTGCTGCATCTGCTATAAATCAAGAAATTTGTTTAAGAAAGATCTTGTTGGAATTGAATTTGTTGCCAAAAGAACCAACAATGATCTATGTGGACAATAAATCAGCCATTACGATGGCTGAAAAAAATCTGAGGCAGCATGGAAGAACAAAGCATATCAACATAAAGTTTCAGGCTTTAAGAGATGCTGAGAAGAATGGTGAAGTTAAGTTGGTGCATTGCATCAGTGAAGATCAGCAGGCTGATATTCTGACCAAGGCTCTTTCCACTAAGAAGTTTGAGTTTCAAAGGTTGTTGCAAGGAGTTTCACTGAAAAATGTTAAGGAGGAGTGTTAGAAAATTATGATCTGTCTAGAAACTCCTAGATTGGAAATGTTTTGTATTAGATATGTTAGAAAAGTAAGATTTGTCTAGAAACTCCAGGTTGGATATATTTTGTAGTAGATAAGTTAGAAAATTAAGTTTTGTCTAGAAACTCCTAGATAGTAGATATTTTGTAGTAAGATATGTAGTCGTGATTTAAAATGAGTGATGGTTAGTGAGCCACATATGTACATAGTTTGGTGTGAGATATTTTGCTTACTATGTGGTTGTAATTGTCACGATCCGAGTCTACAACCTGGACGTAGCTGACACTCGAAGACCATTGCTGGTCCCCAAGCGAACCCTCATCCTGGCTGACTACAAGCGGAAGACTAACTCAAGAATGCAAAAGCTTAAAAATTGAATAAAATTCATGAAACATAAATATAAGCTTTATTTCAAAAGAAAACTTTGAATAATATAGTATATTCAACTCGCCCCAAAATGGGTAACTTAAGTCTTTAAAAACATTTAACAAAATAAATGAACAGACATCTAAAACTCTACTGTCTATCTATGAAGCCTCTAAATGACAAAGATGGAAGTTGGGACAAGACCCACGACCTCCTAACAACTGATATAACTGAAAGTAAAAGTGGAACCCTCCGGAAGCAAGGAGGCTCTGCATAGCTAACTTGAACTCTATGTGGTATCAACGAAGCTCCTGTTGATGATCCTAAATACCTGAACCTGCATCATGAAACAATGCAAGCCAAACGACTCAGTACGTGGAATGTACGACCATGTAAGGGGAATTCTAAAGCATAACATAAGCTTGAACTTGATAAAAAGGAAACATACTTAACTCTTTAGAAAACTCACTCAACTGAACTCAACTCAAGAAAATAAGATAACTCAACTCAAAGATTAGTTATTCAACTCAAAGTTATGATACTCGACTGTGGATACTCAACTCAATATAAGGCAATAATACACATGCAATATAATGAAACCTTTTAAAATAGTGGAAACCAACACAGTTCGTTAAAGAAAATGCAATAAAAAACTCAACTTTACTCATATAATAAAGTAATATAATTTATGTTGGAGTTTCTCTAACCGATAACCACCACTATGAGCCTAAGTGATGATACAGCGTCTTGCCCACGCTACCAAAACTGTCCTATACTTTGCCGTCATATAGAACGCCATAACTAAGTGGATCCACTAGTCTATGCTAAAAAGCAACTTAAGGAGTCATCTAAAAAGTATGATCATTTACTACCCATGATGGCTACATGGTTTATGGAGACTTGAATTAATATGAACTCGCATCGCCATAGCGGTGTCTAATACTACTAAAAAAATATACTTAGTTCATATGATTTAAATCAAAACTTCTTTCTTTTGTTTGAGATAATTAGTCAAAACTTTAGCTTAAAAGCTCTCTTAGAAATCGGTGTTTCCCTTTCTTGTTCAAATGTGAAAACATTTTAAACTCTTTGGAATACTTAGTTCCCTTATAATTTTTCAAGAAATGAACTCAACTCTTTACTCTTTGCTTAACTCGAAACTTATGTCTTAAAACAAAGTTAAAACGTTTGTAAAAGTCTTCTTAAGATATGGTTCATGCCAAATTGTGGACGTTAACGACTCAATGCAAGGTTTTAAATAACCATAGATAGGACTCAATACTTGGAACTCAAGAACTTCAATGATACTACTCATTTCAAGAATGCTCAACTCAGAGGGTACATGTGGAGTTATGAACATGAACTACTCAACTCAAGGACTCAAAGATACTTGTTATCTCAAGATTGTTCGACTTATAGGGTTAATGAGAAATTATGGGCATGAACACTACAACTCAAGCACTTCATGGGTAACATGAAATAGTCCCATGATTATAAATATAATCTCAAAGGGGATTAGTAACTCATTACTCAAGACTTAGAACTTGAAGATACTACTCCTCTCAAACGTACTCAACTGATGGAGTTCATGCGGAAGTTATGGGCATGAACGACTCGACTCGAAGGTCTACATAACTACATGGCACTCATGTATACGACTCTTCTCGTTCCCTTACTTAGTTCCTCAAAACTTAACTTAAATAGGTGATGGATCTCAAAGGATTCACCATTGAACTCAAAGGCTTACTTGAGACTCTACTCTTAACTCTCTCTTGAATGTGAATTATGAATTCAAGATTTATGGTTCATGATATGAAGGATGTCATGATGATAATGTAGACTCATGAATACATCCTCCTCATTCTCATACTCACTTTCTCGAGTCTTGAAACAAGTTACTAGAAGTTGTAGAAGACTCCACAAAAGGACTCAAATGGACTTTTTTAGAATGTTCGAAAGAGTTCTCAAAACTTAAATCTCAACTCTACCTTGAATTTTAATTATGCATTCAAGTTTATGATCATTTTAGGAATAATTTTAGGTGCTTATAAGTAGTGTAGATTAGTTAGAATTGAAAAAGAGTGAAGGTACCCTTCGAAAGAACTCAAACACAGCAACCGATTGCAAATTGGACGGGGCAGGCGACCCTGGGTCTATGTGTGGCGTGGGGCACCAGACCCTAAACTTCAGAGCATACTTTGTGGAGCTCTGGCTGGCGCGACGCACCAGGCCCCAATCCGGAAGACCCGACGAAATTCTTTGTTCATTTTCTCACTCTAATTCGCCTAGATTCGAACGGTTTCTTCCCTAATCACTTGGATTCGATTTCTTAACATAATTACACTCTAATATACTCAATACATCCCTCAAAACACTCACTTTAATCTCAATAAATCCCAACAAAACAAGATTTATAATGAACTTCAAGAACACCTATCAATAACTCATCAAGAACTCTAATCTTTCAACTTTAAGAATGAAATTGCGCTGAAAATAACATGATATAGCATGTGTGTGAACAAATCCAACACTATGGAAGCTTACATACCTCTTAGGGATTAAACCCATGGTCAAAATCAACAACAAAACGCAAGAATTTCGACGAACGCTTTGATCCTGTCCTCTTTTCTCCTCTTTTCTCTTCTTGAACTCTCAACTAAAACCCTAAGAGTGTATAAGGATTGTAAAACTGAACCTAATCAGATTAGACCCCTAAAACATTACTGAAAATGAATTAAATCTGATTGGGTAAGGAAAAGACCAAAATACCTCTTAATATTTTTGGGTAACTTTCCTTAACTGGACAACCTAACTTGAAAAGGGCATATCTCACTCATCCGAACTCGAAACTTAGCAAACTCGGCGGAGTTGGAAAGATAATTGAAAGTCCTTTCATTGGGTACGTTGTATCCCACCTAACTCATCTTGTACTGAAATTTATAGTCATTTGAAGTTGACCTAAAACTTAAAGGAACTTATGAGTGACTTGAATGAACTCTCTTTAGTTCTTCTTGGAACTCAAAGTGCTACATCTAGTGACCTTAACACTCAAGAAATTTTAATTTCCTCGGTATCAAATTACTCACTTTGAAGGATGGTTCGAGTCTTAGCTCAAATATTTTCTGGGATGTTACAATATCTCCCCATTGGGATCATTCGTCCTCGAATGACGACTGGACTGGGTATGGAATGGGGTTACTCTTACAAAGGTCCGAGTTTAATGGTATGCTTTTACTATATTCAAGCTTAGCCCAAATCCTTATGTTCGGGTTCTATACCTCACTATAGGGAATATCCTGCCAATACTATTACTGTTTACCACCACATTGGGGTTATATCCAGAACTACCTAATGTTTAACAACACCACATTCAAGCTTAGTACTCTGACAACTCCAAGGAATCCTACTAACCAAATCATTGGGAACCAACTAAGGGCTCTCATTTAACTATTTCTCATAGTAAAACCCCATCCTCCTCTTTCTAACATCAGTCCATTACTAAGAGGACCTCCGGAAGGATATTTCCCATACTCTTAGGAGATCATTACTATCTTACTCACAAACACTTGACTTGATTTCTCATCTTGTAATCTCCCCCTTAGGTCTAAAGTTGACACTTGAAAGCAATGGACCTATTCCATTATCTCTAATTGGTCCACATCCTATTTTACTCTAACACTCGGGAGAATCTTATCTCATGACTACCAAACTCTCCCTAAGAAGGTACTAAGACCTCTTTCTAAGGTGCTTCTGATTACATACCCTCTTGGTACACCTCTTAATGCTCTTTTTACTCTTGTGACTTAGCCACACTTCACTGCCCTTATCTAAATGTTAGGGTCTCTCACTTGTACCACTCATATCTATTGCAATTAATCACCTCTATTCCTCACCCACTCTATGTCAAGTCTTCTAGATCAAATCTCAAGACTAACATTATCACCCTCATGTTGCCATTCCTTTGATCATGA
>JAJOOH010010311.1:0-15369 GCA_029582605.1 Solanum gracilifrons | reverse complement strand
ACTCTCGTCCGCCCCTCTCCTTACAGTCAAGTGGCTGAACGCCCCTCTCCTTACAGTCAAGTGGCTGAACGCAAGTTTATGTATACTTTTCCTTTTAGTTTGTATATCTTTTTATATTTAAAAATTACAACTTTTAAACTTTCTAGTATTTTAATGTTTCTAATTTGTATTAAAGCACAAATTTCAATTTGTTTAGAGTTTTATTTTCTAACATTATATACGGCTAAATCATGCCACGTAAATTGAATCGAAAGGAGTTATATTTCAGGAAATGGTCTTCCAGGCTATCCACAATTTTAATTTTTAATAGAAAAACTTAACATTATTCCTTTAATAGATAGATTAGTTTGTTACTACTCCAATATAACTGATTCATATATTTCAATTTTATTTTGTCGAAATTTTCTTGCTCCTTATCAAGTATAATTCCAATAGATGAGATTTGGAGAGAATAGAATATACATAAATTTTACCAGAAAAACGATTTTCGATAAATCTCAATTCAAGAAAAGATGAAAAAGAAGCAATAATAACAAGTAGAAAAACAACAACAAGATAATAAAATAACGAAATGTAAGAGACAAACACATAGCACAAATAACAATCACTACTACAAAAATATGAATATTTAATTGACACTCCCATCTAAATCCTATCAGAAATATGAAATTCTTATCTAAAAGTTCGTCAGAAACATTTTCGACAAGCCAATTTCCATTCACATATTTTAATAGTGAATTTCACAATCTATTTCACCCCTCAAAAAGAGAAACTACAAAGTAAACTACATTACAATAATTCAATAAAGATACTGTCCTACCAACCAAACATAGTATAAAATTAATATATAAACAACTTTTATCCTATCTGTAAATCAAACATGGTAAAAAAATAATACATGAACAACCAAGTTATTCACATATTAACTTTGCGCTTATCCAACTACTAAACGACCCCTAATATTAGATCTCTCGAAAAATGAAGCTAGAAAGAGGTATTGAGTATGAAATCAGAAGTTAATCCACCATAAACAGCACCAATATTACCAATTATAGAGATCAATGCATATTCTTTGGTATTAAAATATCCTGGATTCAAAGAAAATTCCAATCCAATTAAACGTAAATAAATCTTCCTTTTTGGTAATTTCTTGCCCATAATAAAACCTATAGGGTACACAAACACCATAACCCATACCATTGACACAACACATTCTGATGTCTCATGAAGATAATATTTTGTGATAATTATCAAGAAAATAAACGATAATAATCCCAATAACAACACACGAAATGTCCAGACAGGTTCATCATCAATATCATTATCATCATCATTATCATTATCGACGTTTTCTTGTCTTGAAACATCTCTAATGTTGAATGTTTCTCCTCCTTCTTCTTCTTCTCGTTGTAATTGTTGATATGTTGGGTAACATTCATCGATTGGTTTGGATCTTGGTTTCAATCGAGATAAAGGGGATGACATTGTTGTAGGGGATAAGAAAAAGTTGTTGACACCTTTTTGTTTATTTGTTTAATCGTCCGTTTTAGCAAATAAAGAGAAATTTATTATTTTCTTTTGATATCATCCCTAATAATAAATGTCAAGTAAAATGAAATCGAGGAAATATATTTTATAAGTACATTTTATTTGGGGGGCGAGAGGGGAGGACAAGTAGCCATCCGGTTAAATTTTATGGTTCATTTTTTTTTTAGAATTTTTGCCTTTTAATCTATTATTTTTTTTATTCCAATTTATATGACATTTTTTTTTAATTTCTCAAAACAATATTCATCTCCTCCTTTTTTCGCCTAGAAGGTTGCACTAAAATAACATATTACAAATTTTAAGTTTTTTATTTTTCATTATTTACTTTCCAATATGAAGATTTTTTAATGAGACGGTGATATATAATCTCAACTATTAATTAATACGATTAAAGAACTAGCAGATAATTAATTATTTTATAATAATATTTTTATTATCTATCTTGATTTAATTTTGATATTCTAACATCCTATGTGATCTATAATAACACAAAATTGTTCTTTAATTTATCTAATATTCTATATTCAATATATATTAGTATATAACTATTAACAAATATTTTACATGATGCATTTGGTGATGACATATCAAATAATACCACATATTCAAAAAAAATAAAAATTAGTTAAGTATTTAAAAGTTAGTCATTCTAATTTGGTCTACACACAGTTCTTTTTAACAAGTTGTAGGCATAATATGAGAAGTCATATAAATATAACTACACTACTTAATAGTGAAATTCTTGAATAACTTCAATGTAGTTTGATTGGCGAAAGTTTTAACTTGTGATGAAAAAATTACATTTCAGTCTTAAATTAACTAGTGTGCAAAATATTCACTTTGGAGAGAAAATAGTGTGCAACTTATTCATTATAGAGTAAGAATCGTTCAAGAACTACGTGATAATCTATAAAAATAATACATGTGTTGCAATGCGAGTGTATGCATTGATATTCCACGAAACACGTTCATTGTATTTTTTAGGGGTGAAAATCATTTGCACCCCCAATTTGCTTTAAAAATGAAATTCCTCTTTCAAATTTGAAAAATAATTAAACTTTCCCCTTTATTCTATTTATTTTTCATTTTTCATTTGTTATATCACATATATTCTAAATTGTTATTTAGGAGTATTACTTTCTAGGTTTAAGTGTTCCAATTTATATTTGTATATTAATATGATTGTAGATCAAATAATGATAAAATCAAATTCAATTGACAATGTCTTATAAAAATAAATTCATCTTGAAAAGTGGTTTTTAAAAATCATATACTTTTTAAAAATTATTTTTATTAAGAAGTAATTTGTGTTTCATTAATTAATTTATAAGGTATTTTTGAGTTGCCGTTAATGTACTGTTTGACCAAATATTTAAAAAGTATTTTTAAGTGTATTTGTTAAAACTTATTTCCAAATTTCTTTTGAAGAAACCTTTTCTTTTAGCTTCTAAAAAACAACTTTGGCTATTAATCAAACACCCCACTTTTTAAAATAAATATTTTTGACCATTCAAAAATTTGCCCATTAATTAGTTAACATAAAATCAACTCCCTCAAGTCTCAATTATATATTTTTAACCAAACTTCCAAAATGGAATTCTAAATAGACAACTAGCTTAATGAAATTTGTCTTTGAATTAGAGTATTTTTCAATATAAAAATCATGAATGGGGTTATTGTCGTTCCGCCCATTTGCATGATCCACGTAGAATCAAGTATAAATATTTTATCCATATTGCACATACTTTAAAATATAAAACCAAATATAAATATTTTATCATTATATTCATATAATCCGGCGATCTATATGGAAGAGCAGTTTTGTTGTCGCATTCTTCTTGAAGATGAAGAAGAAGAGAGATCTTAATTGATGTGTATTCTTTGATCGTCCAAAATGATTCAGAGAATAAGTAATTAATATTAAAGAAAAAACATAAAAAATAAATATGTTTTTGTTTTGATATTCTTAAAGTGATATACAAGTGAAAATGTATTTGTAGTAGAGTGAAAAGTAAAAATAAAATTAAAAAAATAGATCTTGAACCTAACTTAATCTCAGAAACTAGCTCATAGGGCAAGAATTGTCTAAATTCATATTAAGAGATCAAATCTTCTGTCCCTAACCGATGTGGGACACTCAACAACCTCCTCACATTCAGAACTGAATATTTAGTGTGTGTACAATTTAATATGTAAGTTCAACATCGATAAATCACGAATTATGATGAATCTAATACAGGTAAAGAATGAAAGTAAATCTGAAAGTTATTGTTTGGAAGATAATAGAAACCATGGACTACCCCTAGTTTCCCTTCCCACGTTATTGGCAAGAAAACCATTAGCTCATATTAAACTAAGGCTTATGTACGATTTATTTCTTGTTTGTTTAATTTATTATTGGACCTTTATTGCGATGATAATATTCTATACAACTCAAAAAGTATAAATATTAAATAACAAAACGCTAAAGAAATTACAAAAAACACATTTAAATTGATATCATCTTGAAAATGATTAATTAAGTTACAAAAAATCATTATAGCCTCTCAATTTAAAAAAGAGAGCTACTCCTAATAACTTGACAAAATAATAATAATAAGCAAATTCAAGAATATATTATCCATTAACAAAAATTTATTCAACATATTTTTTCCCATCAAAATTAATTTGGTAAAAGAAAAATTAAAGACATTTTCCTGCATATCCAGCATTTATGAATAGTGCCTGCTTTATTTCTTCTACTTTTGTAACTCCTCTTTGCTCCATTTCCTATCATCATATCACAAAAAATAATTTTGTTCTAATTAAATTATTTTAACAAATAAAGAGAGTTTTGACTAAATATTTTAATACTAAAGATTAATCATTATTCCAAAGTCCTAGTTTGAACAAGAAATATGAAGTTAAAAGTTAAAGATAGCAATAAGAAACTGATCGAAAGTGGAAAATATTTTTTCACGAACTAAACACATGAAAATTATTTGTTAACAAAAAATTATTTTATAAAAAGGTGATGATTTAATTTTATACCTCATAGCAAGAAGCTTGCATTGCAAAATCATTGAAACAACTTATAACACATTGTTGAGGCTCTAGGCCTAAGGCATCTAGTGTGGTCAATGTTGATAGCAAAAGACTAGATTTGCTTGCACAATTAATCTCCACTCTTGTATCAATATTATTCCTCCTTTCCACATTAAACTGCAATAAAAAGAAATAACACCAAATTATAATATAGTACTATCAAATTGAAGTAAAAATAAAAAAATATAATAAAATGAGCTATATCTAAGTATACGTAAACACATAGTATTTTTATTTTTTTAGATATATACATAATTCGAGTCAAAGGTACCTTAGGTGAATTTCTGACAAACATTTCGATGGGCTTTTCGTTCTTGAAAATGCTCATCAAGCTTAGTTGATTTGACCCTAGTTCCATTTCTTGTTGCAAATTGTTGATTTTCTCAAGAAGTTCCTTTGTGTAGTCGATAGTGTCCCCTAAGATTGACGTTCTATCCATCTACAAAGGTAAAAATTAATTATATCAGAAGGAGATCTTGAACTTAACTCAATCATTAGATATATACAAGTCATAACAGGAGAATTACACATAAAAATATAGAGATAATTATAACAACTTATTGCTTAACTAATATTGGGCATTTAACAAAAAAAAAAATAAAGAAAAAAAGGTTCTATCTTTTAATTTACCTTGCTAATTTTAGGAACAATAGATCTAAGCATAGAAAGACGACCATTGAGCCTTTTTCTTCTTCTTCTTTCAGCCATTAAATTTTTAGAAGGCTCCCCATTCACCTTCTTTGTTTTCGCCTTTTTATCAAGACAAACGCCAATATTAAAATTAGCAGGAGCTATAGCAGCTGACGATGCAGTTGATTGAGTTCTCTCCAATTTACAATCACCAAAATTTCCAACATCAAAGTATATTGATGAAAAATCTTCTAATTGGGAAGTAAAAGGGGAATTGAAAGAATTAGTGAGTTCAAGTGGAGACAATACATCTACTTTTTGTGTGCTATAAAGTTCACTATGTAATAATGAATTGTTATGGCTTTGGTCAATTGGAAAATTATTATAGTAGTCTTCAAAAGAAGTTGTAGTGGTAGAAGGAAGAGGAGTTTCCCCAAAACAATCATAATTAATATTGTTACAATATAAATTACTACTACTACTACTATTAATTTCCATAGGTAGACAAGTACTTTCCCATAAATCACTTCTTAAAGCAAATAATTCATCTAATAAGAATTCATTCTCTCTATAATAATCCTCCATGTTTTTTTATCTTGAAAAGAAGTTTTTGTTAAGAGGCTAATAAAAATCTATGGAGGATTGTAGTAATATGTAGGACAAGTATTGGAGAATATTTATAGGGAAAAAAAAACAAATGTACTACTAGTATATTATATATGATGCTTTTAATAATTATATATCATCTAACAGAATAGACAAATGGAATCTGCTCAGCTTTTAGAAGTTGAGTTTTTAAAATGTATTTAATATGTAAATGACTCATTTAATTTGTACCATCAATATAATTTTAATTGTGCATAAATAGAATAATTAATTAAATTTGTGTAACGTCGAGCAAATAGACGCATGTGTCCTACGTGACATAGTACACGTAGGATATCACACATAAAATACAAATTTTCACATAAAACATATGTGTATGCTTGTTCAACTTTGTACAATTTTTATCTATTTGTATAAATATAATAATGCCTTGAAACTTTTGGCCTTAGCTCAGAAGTTCAAATAAGTTGAAGTTTGTTCGCTAGTAATTAACTAGACTTCAATCTATAGAATACTGATAAAATATTGATTAACTTATAGTAATTTTTACGTAATGTCTAAATATGTAAATTTTATTTCTAAAAACTTGAAATTTCCTGTCCAAATTCACAGTCAAATTAAACAAGTTTGACTCTCGAAATTCAAACTGTGCCACTGAAACAAAGAAGGTAATTGTATCATATTAAACTCATCTTTGGTTTTTTTTTTTCTTGGCACAAGGATTGTGAGAAGCTAGTAGGAAGATACATAGCTCTCTCACTAAAATAATAAACAACACATATGTATTTTTTATTTTTATATATATTAATGTATAATATATAAATGTTATACATGTTTTTATACATAATAATACATATATTTTTATATATTAAAATTGTGAGTGTAATTATTTTTGGCTGATCGATTAACTAGGTCCCTAAGGTGAAGCCAAATATATGCATGCAAGAATTTAGGTCAACACAATATACAATAATAAAAATAATTAATACGTAATATTATTCACAAAACACATTATACTCTGCCAGCTTATAGTCTCTGGATTCTACAATTTCATATTCACAAAAACACATTATACTCCTTGTCTGTACGGAAATAAATATTGACATTATTAAGGGGTGTCAAAGTCTTTACCGGTATTAGTTAATTGTCATTAGATTCAATGTCGCTATAGGCTTTAGGGATATTTACAAAGAGCGCTAACTGCCTCTTAAAATACATAATTAGCGGCAATTAAGTTACTTTCGCTAATTAATTGTCACTAAAGGTCATTTTGATGAAGTACGTTAATTATATTATGTATTTTTTTTTAATCTATTTTCTTATAATCTATCTAGTTACCAAACAAAAATAACAACTTATTTTTTGGTTATGACTATTAAGGGAAAAAAATAAAAATATTTCAATAAAATTTCTAGGTCAATTCGGGCCGTGTATTTATTCTAAACAACCCAATTTTTTTAGACGGATTCAATTGAGATCAAAATAAACTGAGTTAATAAATGAGCTGATCATTGATTCTTCCAAAATTAAATAGAATGAGTGAATTATATTTTTATGGACTAATTCTGCGTGTTATCGAGAATCAATACTTAAATAAAGGTTTCACACATCGTTCATATATAGTAAATTTATCCTTTTTCCGTTTAAAAATATTTGAAGCAAGTTAAACTCTAAAATCTACTTGCTTGGGTATGATTTTACTTTTTAAAATTATATTAGCATGCATGTACACATTGATAAACTTGAACCTTTTTAAATTTCTAAACATCTATAAATAAAGTCCCCATTAGTGCAATTTGACTTTATATTAGTATAAATGTGATTTCTTGAAGATTTTCTCATAAGTGAAATACAACTTTGCAGTCAAAATCTATTGTGGGAGGAAAATGCTAGGGTTATCAATAGTATAAAATCTTGTGAATGAAGCCAAACGAATCTGATTTTGTTATTATTATATTAGAAGATTGCATGATTATTTCAGCATTATATACTAATTAACTTGTATTATTTATAGTGTTTTGAGAATCAAATGCAATTCAAGTTGTGCAATTTTTATTAAAGGATGTGGTGCAGTGGATGGGTTGTTTCTCCCTTACTCATATCAGAAGTTTCGGGTTTGAGTTTTGGATATGGAAAAGTCCTTGATAAGGAGCACTTTCCCCTGAATAGGGCCCTATATATGCGGATAAAATCCAAATTAATCTTAGTACGGATACCGGACACCGAAGGATGAATTTTTATTTTAAAAAAAATAGTAGTTGTGTTTCTTTTTAATGAAATTATGGTTAGATTTCGTTGTAGTGAGACTATGGAACAGCCAACAACCTTATTTTCAACACTTTTGCATCTTTAACTTCTTAAAAGATCATAGGTGGTTGGCCATAGGATTTTCCTTTCCTAATATGCATGTTCAAATAGAAAATATCTCTTAGAGGCCGATAGTTGTCTATCGGAAACAATCTTTATCTCCTTAAAAATAGTGATAAGATAATTTGCGTATATCTTATCCTCATCAGATTTTACTTGTGAGATTACAATAAATATGTTGTTGTTTGCTTAGCCCAATAGCCAATTCTAAGATAATTATTTTTTGTATAATTAGGTTATATCTAATTAAGCAATAATCTATTTTTGTAACTTCCATGCATTTCTAATTCCAAGAACCACAAGACACTTTAAAGGGGAAAAACACTACTAGAAAGATCCTTCAATACTTGTTTGACTCAGAGGCGGATTAAAGATTTGAGCATAATGAATTCAACATCTATATTTTGTACCTTTTAAGTGAATTCACATGTAAGGCCTAGTCTAAATTCATATGATTTGATACACATGTTTTTGAGGCTCGATGTGACATAATTTGAATTGAAATACAAATTCATGATCCGTAAGCATATTAATTTGTCACTACTCTAGGGTTTATTGTCGTTAACCCCACTAGTTAGGGGTACTATTAATATTAATTAAAGGTAGCATTCATACAAATCTCAAAAGTGTTTGTTTGGAAGAAAACCATGATATTAACTAAGAAAACTAACACATATGTATTAACATGCTACTTCTTTGGTCAAATTTCAACCCTCATACTCATAATATCGAACAATATTTGAGTTACTATTCATTTCAACATGTACCTACCACTTCAACTTGGTTTTAAATTACTGTAATGTGATTGCTTAAAGATGCTCTCATAAGTGAAATACAACTTTAGTCAAAATAATGGACATATATATATATATATATATATATAGTAAACCCTTGTTGTCTCCAACTTAACTGGAAGAACTTTACCAATATGTTCAACTCCTCCATTATTTGTTGTACAGCAATTAATGGGATATATAATAGGGAAAACTACCTTATTAGACATATATTCATATCATATATACTATTTTTATTTATACTTTCAAATAATTACGTATCTTACCACTAATTAAAAGTTTCCTACTATACATTGAGGAAGATAGAGATACACTAAAATAGAGAGAGAGGCAAGTGAGATAGTCATGTATCCAAGATACATGCGAATCACAATAGACACACTAGATACATGTATTTGTATGTATCTAGTGTGATACACATGTATCTAGGATACTAGATACATTGGAGAGAGGTGAGCGAGATGGGAGGGAGGTGAGGGGGGTAAGCGAGATTTGTTATGTATCTCAAATACATGTGAATCCACTTGAATAAGATGTATCTAGAACAAATTACACTTGACCTCGTGTATCCCAAGATACATGAGTCTGGATGCACCAAAATCTGGTAAGATTCATAATATTACAAACTAAAGTGTATCTAAGTAATTAGCTCCTAAACTAGTGGATTTCGATAAATTTCCCTTTATATCATTGCCCTTTCTTATTCTCTTTTTTACCATGCGGGATGTGGCAAAATTGATGGTACTCCAATAATTGACAAGAGGTCTCGAGTTCAAGTCTTAAGAAGTAGGGAGGCGGGAGCACATTCTCTCAATAGATCCTACACAACACGAATTTGAATTAATCAGGCTAGTAAATTTCGAAAATCAGATAAATAAACAAAAGACAAAAATGCCATTTTTGTCTGTAGTGATGCCTCTTTTGAAACCTATCAAATTTTGAATACTAACTTGTATTTTGTTATTGTGTTTTGAGAATCAAAAATACATTTCATGTTGTGTAATCTTTAAAGAGATTAAGGTTTAGATCTCATTGTAGGGAGACTATGGAACAGCCAACAACCTAATTTTGTACAATAATTTCTCAAAAGTACATATATGCATATAAAACTTAATTCTCTTTAATTTCATAATTTGGAGACTAAATGCCAATTGGCATAGTTTAAAATTCAAATAAAAGTACCACTAGACACTTTAGTAGTCAAACCATAATCACCATGATTGAGGCCCTAGCTAGAAAGAGAATATTACTAAAACCCTAGTTCTCTTCAAGCTACATAATAATTGTCCATGATGCAACATTTTCCTCAAGGTATTATTTAATCCAAAATGATTCCTTTACATCTAAAAATGTTGGCATTTTGATTAATAATGGATCAAATAATATGCAACTACCAGACTTTGTTCAAGATTAGTCCATTTCTTGGAAATGTGGTGGTTATAAAAAAGGGAAAATTACCTGAATACACAATTTATTTTACTATGTTCTCTAAACTTCTCTACCATTTGAAAAAATTACAAAAATCTCAATTCTCTCCTATTCTCGGATACATTACTTTACGTGATGTATCGGTCGAATACATCACTTTACGTGATGTATCGGTCGAATACATCACTTTACGTGATGTATCGGTCGAATACATCACTTTACGTGATGTATCGGGATGTACACGATGTATCGGGGACGTTGAGCGATGTATCCGAAACTGAGAAGCGATGTATCGGAACGTTGATGGATGTATTTGAAACTGGGACGCGATGTATCAGGACATTTTGGGATGTATCAAGATTCCACCAAATTTGAGGGATTTATTTAATTTGAAAAAGAGTTAGGAATAAAATGTAATTAGCTCTTAACTCTATGAAATTTGTGTAAAATTCCCTATAAAAAAAATGTACTTATAGTATATGGGCTATGGAAAAAAAATATTTTTTCCTTTTTGAAATGGGGGCAATTAACCCCTACCTTGTAAATTAATCACGAATAAGTTACAGAGTTTGGAGGGGGAAATAGTGCCTATACCTCCATGAGAATTCCTTCTATTTGGTGAATATACAACATATACCAAGCTAATGCAAAAGAGACTACAAACTATCCTATCATTTTCTATTATAGTTGAATTGTATGATCATTTCATCGAGTTGCTAGTTTTTCTAAATAAATTCTGATATATTGCTAATATTTGGCCATAAATCTTGATGAATTTAAAATTGATGGACAAAACTTAGATCTCCGTAATTTTGATAACAAATTTCGATGAATCGCTAAAATTTGGTCACAAAATGTTGAGGGATATTTTGTTTAAAATTAATCTAAATCTACTTCAAATCATGATTTCAAATTTGATTTTCAATTTTCTAATACCAATATTTCAAAAAAATTCTAATATTTTGAGTGTAAGGTCAGGGATGTAACTCACATGGTAGATGTCGAAGTAAGGATGAAACATAAGTCATCCCCAAGAAAGAGAGTTTTAAATTTCTGGGGTCAATAATTTAAGGAAATTGGGAGATTGAAGATAATGTTACACATCGTGATGGAGTACATGAGGTAGATGAAATGGAAGCTCGCATCCGGTGTCTTGTGTGATAATGGTAAATTTTATAACGTGGTGGTCAAACAAGCTCTGTTATATGGGGTGGAGTGTTGACTGGTTATGATGAACTTGCATGTCCAAAAGATGGGAGTAGTGAAAATGAGAATATTGAGATGAAACTGTGGGAATACTTGGAGAGATAGGATCATGAATGAAGCTATTTTGACAAGGTAAGAATGGTCTCCATAATGGCTCAAGATGAGGGAGTCGAGGCTGAGATGGTTCAGACACATGTTAAGAGAAGATCGATGCACAGACCCAGTGAAGAGGTGAAAGAGGTTGTGTATAGTAGGTATAGCAAAGGTAGAGGTAGGCCGAAGAAGAAGTCTGGAAGAGGTGATTAGACAAGACATGGCTGTTCACCTACAACTTATCAACATGATCCTAGATAGAAAGTTATGGAGGTCGAACGATTAGGATAGAAGGTTAGTAGGTCAAGTGTGTTGTCTAGTTTTCTTTCTAAGTATTGTTATTATTATTACTCTCCTGCTATTTTATTCTTCGATTTTAGTATTACTCGTTATTTCATTTGATTCACTTACCATATTATTTTGTCATTATTACTATAGCCTCTCTTCTTCATTGTTTTCATCATTCCTTCTTCGATTATGTTTACTTTACATGTACATCTACAAGAAAGCATAGAATTAGCAATAACTTTTAGCAACAACCTGATGTTGTTAAATATTAATATATGGCAACGACTTTAGTTAGCTGTTGCATACTTGATTTTTATATATATGTTTTACTTGAGTCAAGTTAAGGATCTATTAGAAACAATTTCTCTATATTCTTAAGACAAAAATAATGTTTATATACACATTACATTCTACCTTTTCTAAACCCCACTTATAAAATTAAACAAAGAAGCATGTGAATCCATGTGTTAGTTTCTTAGTTACGTTAATTAATCTCATATATATAACATCATGGACAAATAACAAATTAAACAAGCCGCCTAATTAAGAAACAAATCTCATAAAGCCTAAAGCATTAATGAGCCAATGGTATTGTTGTTGTCAATATTATAATAATATTAGAAGGAATAAAACAAGGGTAGTCGTCCCCGGTTTTACTTTTAAACAAATATATTTTGAGATTCGTATGCTAGGATTAAAGTTAATTACTTAATTAGTAGACTCTCTATTGTGCAGATAATAGGGTTAACGACAATTATAACCCCATTGATTAATCTATACTTTGACTAATGACAGTAATGAGTGGTACAAATACAATGAAAGAAACTCTAACACTCTGTTTGGATCATTGTTACCCATTGTATTGTATTGTATCGTTACTATACCTACAATGTTTGTTTTGATTGTTACTTAAAATGTATTGTATTGTATTATTAAATTTCGTTGTTACGTAACAATGAAAACCCCTATTTTATGAAATAACCGATTTGGTATGTTCCCATTGTTACTTAATTTCTTTTTCCAATTATATCTTTACATAATATTTCAAAATACTATTTTACCCTTTACCTTATATTATTTAATTCTAGTCAAACCTCCTACCCTAGAATAATTAAGGATATTTTAGTAAATTTATAAATTACAACACAATATGATACAATCAAATCAAACAATTAAAATGTTATTAAACAACAACAAACAATATAGTCTAGCCAAACATTATATCTACCATACAATACAATACAATAGAGTACAATACATTATAAAACAATGACAATGATCCAAACAGAGTTAGTAAAGAGACAATTTCCATGATGCTAGTTGTCTTTTTAGAATTACAATGAAAGATAAAAAGTGTTGCTTATTTTTTTTTAATTTTGTCACTATTTGATCTATATGTGTTTGACAAAGCTTATAAGCTGATCAAATTTACTTATAAATTTTTACGACTTATTTATGTTTTTGGTACGTAAAGAATGAATCTTGAATCTAACACTCTAATTTAATTTCAAAAGTTAGCTTATATAGTACAAATAGTCCAAGTGCATATAATTAAGGAGATCAATTGTCTGTCCCTTTTCCAGTGTGAGACTCTTAATACTCCGCACATCTAAACTATACGTTAATTAACTATAGTGTGGACATCATAATTATAAGGATCCAACTGAGTTAGTTCATAAGGTGAGAATTGTATGTATATATGGAGACCAATTGCTTCTGATGTGAGACTCTTAACATGGCAAACATATAAAGCGTTTATAAATTTTTGACTTTTTTTTTATAGAATCCATCCACCCTGACTTTCACCTCCCTACCTTTTTGCATGAGATAGCCGAGGCCTTCTTATTTCTCTATGTGAGGCAGTAACTTCATGATTATTTCTGTATTTAGTTAGGACTCAATAATCCTAATTGTAATAATATAAATAATTCTAAACTATGTCAATGTTTAAAGAGGAAACAACACAAAGTACAATATGTTAATTACATGTTGAAAAAACAGTTTCCCTAATTACTTTTTTTTTTTGCCATAAAAGCATTATATATTAATTACTATGAATATATGTATCTGACGGGACATATATATGTAATTATGTATCATAGATACACGCTAATTAAATTAAATGTACTTTGTTCTAAATATATTATCTCCAAATGTGATTTACATAAATATATTTGTGTATCCAATATCAATTTCATATGTATCTGAGTATCCAAAATTAATTAGCATTATTTCTAATGCCATCTTGATCAATACTATAGATAAAACGAAAAGAAGATAATACAATCTGATATGGTGCGTATCAAGTCACGGATGAAATCAACCTATATTTAAAATAAAAGTTTCAACTATCATTATAGAAAGAAAATCTCATGCACACTTTTTTATATATAAAATATTATACTAGTGTATATGTATACAATATACGGTTGCTATGTGTCAATTGTCCCTCATCGGATAAAAAAAGAAATGTTAATACGTTTATAAGCTAAATGAACTGTCCCACATATTAGACTAGTTTTTTCTTAGGTCTATAAATTCTTGCACTCATGGTATGGAAATACAATGCAAAGTTAGCTTTGCTTTGAGTTCAAGAGTCATGCGATAATTTATTTAACATACGACTCTTCATAACAAGTCTGATATAATAGCTAAACTCAAAATAGAGTAATAACTACACATTAATTTATTTAACATACGACTCTTCATAACAAGTCTGATATAATAGCTAAACTCAAAAATAGAGTAATAACTACACATTGGTACGGTAATATCTTTTGTTGATTTTGTTCCTAGGTCTTTGTGGACGTACAACTAGGGTTTGATTAGTTTTATAAACCTCAATAATAGTGAAATACTAAAGTGTCTAGTGGTTCTTGATAATATGACAAATTAATAATAGAAAAACTCTTCATAACAAGTCTGATATAATAGCTAAACTCAAAAATAGAGTAATAACTACACATTAATTTATTTAACATACGACTCTTCATAACAAGTCTGATATAATAGCTAAACTCAAAAATAGAGTAATAACTACACATTGGTACGGTAATATCTTTTGTTGATTTTGTTCCTAGGTCTTTGTGGACGTACAACTAGGGTTTGATTAGTTTTATAAACCTCAATAATAGTGAAATACTAAAGTGTCTAGTGGTTCTTGATAATATGACAAATTAATAATAGAAAAACTCTTCATAACAAGTCTGATATAATAGCTAAACTCAAAAATAGAGTAATAACTACACATTAATTTATTTAACATACGACTCTTCATAACAAGTCTGATATAATAGCTAAACTCAAAAATAGAGTAATAACTACA